>CAUYPK010050237.1:0-17466 GCA_963574355.1 Loris lydekkerianus | reverse complement strand
TGTTTAATATATTATTGTTAAAATTATATGCTTTTGTGTGAGTGTTTGTCTGTTTTGGCAGGTCACTGTGTGGTGTGGCTCTCTGACTCTCACAGTTTAAAATTTTGGCTCTTTGTGTCGAACTTGTTCGCCACCCCTGTTTTAATTAATAGTTTGGATGGAGATGTAAAAAAATATACTCATCACATTTTAAAAGATAACTATAATATGAGGAGAAGTATATGTGCTGAAACCAGGAATCCAAGATTTCCCAAACTTCAAAGATGGTAAGAGAGTAACAAAATAAATTTGATAATAATAAATGAGGCATCTTGCATTATTTGATGAGACAAACAGTAGTTTGAGGCTGCAGTGAGCTATGATGATGTCATTACATTTTAGCCAAGGAAATAAAGTGAGAGTTTGTCTTGAAGAAAAAACTACTTGTGGCACTTTTGTGGTCATTTGCAGATAAGAGCAGAGCGGCACAAATTTAAATTGGCCACTATGCTTGTTTCCAGCTGAGATCCAGCTCTGCCTTTTGTATCATCTCTCATATTGTAAATAAATACTCTTTCCATGGTCTATATGGTGCTAGGTTTTTCACATTTTTGTGCTTTTTATTGGTAATTTTGTTGTATATAGTGCCCATTCAACTACATTGCTGAAGTGCTGTCTAGTGTTTCTAAGCCCAAGAAGGCTATGACGTGCTTTATGGACAAACTATATGTGTTAGATAAGCTTCTTTTAGGCATGAGTTATAATGCTGTTGGTTATGATTTCAAAGTTAATGAATCAAAACTATATATTAAATAAGACATCTTTAAATAGAAACACAGATAAGCAAGGTTGTGTATTGACTGGTTGATGAACATGTGACCAGAGGTTCACAGGAACCTAACCCTGTATTTCCCCAGGGACAATGGTTTACTATTCCTTAATTCAGTGTTTGCAGTGACTTTATACAATATGTCAACCATAAACACCAAGAATAAACTACATACAAATACTGTTATCTTACATGCTGACCAAATCAAAGTACATGTAAATTGGTAAGGGGAATAACAGGATCTCAATTAAAAAATGGGCAAAGGAGATATATAGGTGATTAATAGAATAAGGAAAACAAATGACATATTAACATCATTGAAAAACTCTTTCATTTTGCTAGCACTCAAAGAAATCAAATCAAACTAATAATGACACATAATTTTATTAGCTATCAAATTAAAGAAAACTAGAAAAAATAATACTCTGTGCTGATGAGAGTACAGTGAGAAAGTCTTTCTTGCACACTGCCAGTGGATTAAATTTATACATAGTTTTTGGAAGTTGTTTGGTAATATCTGTAAATAACTCTAAAAATGCTAATATCTTACGACTCAGATATTAACTTCTAAGAATTTCTTGAGGAAACAGACATTCAGATAAAGATTTATGTACCTTCAATGTAGTATAACATTATTTGTAAACAATAAGACTGGGAACAAAACTGAAAATGCCTGCAGATAGAGGAACAAATATGGATGTAAATAGGATGGAAATATTTTTTAAAAAAGTATTTATTTATTTATTTATTTTATTTTGAGACAGAATCTCATTATGTTGCTCTCTGTAGAGTGCTGTGGCATCACAGGTCACAGCAATCTCCACCTGCCACAACACCTGGCTATTTTTTTTGTTGTTGTTGTTGCAGTTGTCATTGTTATTTAGCAGGCCTGATCTGGGCTTTAACTCGCCAGCCTCGGTGTGTGTGGCTGACACCCTACTCAGTGAGCTATGTCACCGAGCCTAGGATGGAAGTCTTACAAAAATTTTCATTACAATTTTTTTTTTTTTTTTTTTTTTTTTTTGTACACACACAGTCTCACTCTGTTGCCTGGATTAGAGTACAGTTACATCATAATAGCTAAAAATATTTTTACTGGTAAGTTAACTACATGGGAAAACATTTATGATTTAATTGAAATAAATAAGATTATAAGACATATATGATAAAATTAAATTATGCTAAAACTGTATATGAAAAACTAAAATCAACCTGAAAATGAGTAAGTTCACATAAGAGCAAAACATATTTTATTGTGTATCTTTTATTTTTAACAAGGAACTGGAGTGCTAGGGGATTCCTTAACCTGCTTAGTAACCATCACTTACCAAGTTGGACACATTTTCGGAGGTAGGAATATGAGTTTTGTCAGAACAGGGAATTGGACCTTACTGGGTTGGACCAGATCAGGGAGTATAGAAATTGATATCTCCCTATCTTTCCTCTTTTTCCCCCACCCCATCTTGCCTACCCCCCACCTTTGGTAATGTAGAGAAATGACAGATTCAGACGTGCATTAAAAGAGGTAACATTGGCAGATCTTGGAAGACTTCAAGAAGAATGTGACCTTCACACTGATTCATGAAAAATATGTAGGAATTTTCTTTTCTTTCCTTTTCTTTTCTTTTCTTTTCTTTTCTTTTCTTTTCTTTTCTTTTCTTTTCTTTTCTTTTCTTTTTTTCTTTTCTTTTCTTTTTTGAGAGAGAATGTCATTTTGTTAACCTCAGTAGACTGCCATGGCATCATACCTCACAGCAACCTCAAACACTTGGGCCCAAGCGATCCTCTTGCCTCAGCCTTCCAGGTATCTGGGACAACAGGCACCCGCTATAACACCAGGTACCAGGCTATTTTTTTTTTTCCTAGAGATGAGAGTCTTACTTTTGCTCAAGTCTTGAACTTGTGAGCTAAAGCAATCCAAACCACTCGGCCTCCCAGGGTGCTAGGATTACAGATGAGAGCCACTGCACCTGGCCTTGGACATGTATGATTTTTCTAGGGGAAAATTCAGGGTAGATATTTTTCTTATTTATTTATTTATTTTAATTTTTTTATTATTTGAGATTCATCAAGGGTAGAAAGATGTAGGTTACACTGAATGTGTTTTTAGGTAAAGTCTTGTAATTGTAGCCTGCCCTGAAGAGGTGTGCCATACACCATAACCCCTCATCCCCCTTCCTCTTTCCATCTTCCAGATCTGTCTATCACCTATACCCCACTTTGTATTAGATCAACCACAGCCTTCATATTAGAATTGAGTACATTGGATTCTTGCTTCTCTATTCTTGTGATGCTTTAATAAGAAGAATGTGTTCCAACTAGATTGAAGTTAATGCAAAAGATGGAAAGTCTCCATCTTTTTTAATGGCTGAATAGTATTCCATGCTATACATATCTCACAGTTTGTTAATCTATTTCTGGGTTCTTGGACATTTAGGTTGTTTCCACATTTTGGAAATTAAACTGTAATAAAAAGTCTAGTGCAAATGTCCTTATGATAAAATGATTTTTTTCTTCTGGGTAGTGCCTAGTAAAGAGATTGCAGGATCAAATGAGATGTCTATTTTGAGTTCTTTGAAGATTCTACATATTTTCTTCCAAAAAGGTTGTATTAATTTTCAGCCTCACTAGCAGTGTAAAAATGTTCCTTTCTCTCCACATCCATGCCAGCATCTGTATGGATAATTTGTGCTTTTTTATCCAATAAGCCAGCCTATGCCTCTTCAGTGTTGAATTCAAGCCTTTAACATTTATTGACAGAATTGATAAGTGTGGTGGCATTCTATTCATCTTATTTTGTGAAAGTCAGTTGCTTAGTTTTATCTTCTGCATCATCGTGGAAGCTTGGTTTTGTCTTTTACTTTGTGGGTATTTACTTTGCTGTTTGTCCATCATGATAGTCAGTGTGTAAGAATAGATCAAAGTATTTCCTGTAGAGGCAAATAATCTTGTTTTTGCAAACTTCCTCAATGTTCGTGTATCAGTAAAATATTTGATTTCTCCATCAATTTTAAAGCTTGGCTTAGCAGGATGTAGAATTAAGGGCTAAAAATTGTTTTGTTTAAGTAGATTTAAAGTAAATGACCACTCCCTTCTGGCTGGAAAAGTTTAATTTCAGAAGTCCACTGTCACCTTGATGGATTTGCTACTGTAGTTCAATTGATGCTAACTCCTTGCAGCTTGCAGAATCTTCTCTTTTGTCTTGACTTTGGACAGGCTCATGACAATGTGTTGGGGTCCATCCCTGGGGACAGAGTCTGCTAAGACTTGTGGCACTGGTGGCAACCCACTAAAGAAATATGAAGTTAGAAATGATGACAAAGAAAGAGACAGAGACATGGAATAGGATTTTTAAAGGTAGGTAACTCAACCACCACCAGTTTCTGGGGTTCCGGCAAGGGCCCCAATTATCTGTTCCACTCAGCTTTTATTGAAATCTATTTGTGTATTTTGTAAGCTGAGGGAGGGAACAAAGATACCAGCATTTTCTCTGAGTGAGCATGTCAGCTCCTATTGTTTCTATTATTAACTTTAAGGGTCTGAGGAGCCTTTAGAAATCCAAAATCTGTGGGGGCAGCCTCCTGTCTGAAGTCTCTCTTTCTCTCTCTCTCTCTCTCTCTCTCTCTCTCTCTCTCTCTCTCTCTCTCTCTCCACTCTCTCTCTCATTGATAGGGAAGTGTTAAACTCCACCAGTTTCCTGTGATGTAAAACACCACTGGCATCAATCTCCTCTGAGGAATTGGTGGGAGAGAGGAATTTTCCGCTTATCACCACCACAGAGTGTCTTCCTCTGTGATAAAGGATATAAACCCTCCTGCCCATATTTCAGGGCTTCAGCTGTCCCCTTGATCTCTGCCCCAGCCAAATACAAATCTCCACAATAGCTATTTGCTTTGCCTGTTTACTGGACAGGAAATGACCTATTTAATGTATCTTTCTAGGTCTTGCCATAGCCTTTTCTGTGGCCATTGTTTTTTCCTCAGAGTGTTCACAGACCCAGCAGGGGTGTTTGTAAACTGTATTCCTTGAAAAGGTCAGAGTTCTAGGAATGGCAAGAAAATTTCTCAGATAAGAAATTTAGCAATGGCTAGCTTAAAGGTATACTAGCTGACTTTTTTTTGTTCTGAGTCCCTCAGCATACTTTTTAATTTTCCCTTTTTCTTGGGATGCTTTCCCCTGCCAAGAATAGGATCTTTGGTCCCCATTCTGCCTGCAAAAAGTGTCTTGGAGAAGCTCTATTTGAGTTGAGACTACCTGAGTTTGATATCCCTCTGAGAGGTGTGTGTCTGTATCCTTGGTGATATTTGGGAAATTTTCATTTACGATATTCACTAGTAGGGCTTTCATTCCTCTAGGATGTTCTTCCCCTTGTGGGATATCTATAACTTGTATGTTTGAATGATTCAGGAAGTCCCATAATTCTGTCAGTTAACATTCTGCTTTATCTCTCTTTTCTTCTGTCTCTTTAACTGCCTATGTTAGCCCAAGAGCTTTAACCTCTACATCTGAGATTCTTTCTTCTGTGTGGTCTATTCTGTTATTGATATTTTATACTGCATCTTTAACTTCCATGATTGACTGTTTCAATTCCTTAAGCTCTGTTACATCTTTCTATATTCTTCATATTGTTCATCTCTTATTTGATTCTGTTTTTGGATTTCCTTTTTGTTATTTTCTACTTTCTCAACAATTTCCTTCATTGCTTTTGCCATCCATATTTTAAATTCACTTTATGTCATTTTTAACATTTCTTAATAGGTGGAATACTCTGCAGTAGGTACCTCATGTTCCCTTGGGGAAGTTTCTCTGCTCTGGTTTTTTATGATGCCAGGATTTTTCTGCTGTTTCTTTCTCTTGAGTGTTTTCTTTTTGTCTCTTCCCTTTCCCTACCTTTTTTTTTTTTTTTTTTCACTTCCTCTGGCTCTTTAAGTTTCTATGCCTCTGACCTAAGATGCTGAAGTGTCCTTTTGGTAAAGTAATAAAAAGATGAGAAGAGTGAAGAGAAAGAAGGGATAAAAGATTAAAAAAAAGAAGAAGAAAAGAGAAAGGAAAGGGGGAAGTAAAAGGGACGATTGACCAAAGGGAGAGAGAAACATAAACAGAGAGAAAGGAATAATACTGGTGTACATTAGGGATTTTTTTGTGTTATCTGTAATATATTATTATTATTATTACATATACATGTGTTTGTTAGGTTTCCACTTTTTTCCTTCACAAAATTAAAAAGGCTTAAAATTTAATAACAATAACAATGTTTAAGATAAGAACTAGAAACACAAACCTCGTAAAGAATGAATAAAGATAAATACGTTCAGAAAAAAAATCAGATGATTGCTGAATCAAAATATTAAGTAATAATAATAATAATGCAAAGAAAGTAACATTCACATTATCAGATAAGAGTGTGTCTATTATAGAATGTTTTGACTCTGAGGTTCAGTATGGAGTCATCAATTAACTTCTTATTTTTATTCCAAATTCTCAAAAAATAGACAAAAAATATTTATAAATAAAAGTAAAAAATAATTTTGGGGGCAGCACTTGTGGCTCAAAAGAGTGGAGCGTTGGCCCTTTATGCCAGAGGTGGTGGGTTCAAACCCAGCCCCGGCCAAAAACTGCAAAAAGAAAAAAAAAAAAAGACAATTTTAAAAAACAGATCATTCCAAATCTTATAGACAATAGAAAAGAAGAAATACTTCAAAATCATTCTACTTAATCTGGATACACCTGATATTAAAATTTGAGAAAATATATTTTTATAAAGGGGAAATTACAAACATATTTTACTTATAGATGAGGATGCAATATCCTAAACAACATTCTTTTGTTGTTGCAGTTTTTGGCTGGGGCTGGGTTTGAACCCATCACCTCCGGCATATGGGGCCAGCATCCTACTCCTCTGAGCCACAGGCACCGCCCCTAAACAACATATTAAGAAGCTGAATTAAAAATTAATGTTTAAGTAATGTACATTGGTCAAAATTAAATCCAATTTATGTGAGAATTAGTCACTATTTTCATTCTTTCTGGGTTTTTTTTTTCTTTTTTTTTTCTTCTTTTTCTTTCCCTCACCTCCTCCCTCTTTGTCTGTCTGGTCTCCCCTTCCCCCATGCCACACTGTGTCATTAATTGTAATTAATTATTCTCATATCAAAGTTGAATACATAGGATTCATACTTCTCCATTCCTCTGATGCTTCACAAAGAATAATGTGTTTCACTTCCATTCAGGTTAGTACAAATGCTGCAAAATCTCCATTTTTTAATGGCTGAATAATATTCCATAGTATACATATACCACAGCTTGCCAATCCATTCCTGGGTTGAAGGACATTTAGGCTGTTTCCACATTTTAGCAATTGTAAATTGGTCTGCGATAAACAGCCTAGTACAAGTGTATTTATAATAAAAGGGTGTTGCTGTTTTTTCTTCTGGATAGATGCCCAGTAATGAGATTGCAGGATGAAACTGGAGGTCTAGGTTGAGTTCTTTGAGGTTTCTCCATACTTCCTTCCAAAAAGATTGTATTAGTTTGCAGTCCCACCAGCAGTGTAAAAGTGTTCTTTTATCTCCACATCAATGCCACAATATGCAGTTTTGAGATTTTGTGATATAGGCTATTCTCGCTGGGGTTAGATAACATCTCAGGGTGGTTTTAATTTGCATTTCTCTAATAACTGTTGATGATGAAAATTTTTTCATGTGTTTGCTAGCCATTTGTCTGCCGTCTTTAGAGAAGATTCTATTCATCTATCTTCCCCATTGATGTATGGGATTTTTGCATTTTTTTCTGGTGGATTAATTGAAGTTCTGTATAGATCCTGGTTATTAAGCTTTTGTCTGATTCAAAATATGCAAATATCCATTCCCATTGGGTAGGCTGTCTATTTGATTTGGTTGTTGTCTCCTTGGCTGTACAGAAGCTTTTAAGTTTAATTAAATCCCATTTGTTTATTATTGCTGTTGTTGCTATTGTCATGGCAGTCTTCCTCATAAAGTAGTTCCCCAGGGCAATATCTTCCAACGTTTTTTCTATTTTTTCTTTGAGGATTTTTATCATTTCATGCCTTAAATTTAAGTCCATTATTCATCTTGAATCAATTTTTGTGCGTGGAGAAAGGTGTGGGTCCAGTTTCAGTCTTTTACATGTGGATATCCATTTCTCCCAGTACCATTTATTGAATAGGAAGTCTTTCCTCCAGTGGATGCTCTTATTTAGTTTATCAAAACTATAACTTGGGTATAACTTGTTGGTTTCATTTCCTGGTTTTCTATTTGATTCTATATGTCTCTCTCTCTATTTTTGTGCCATTACCATGCTATCTTGACTGCTATGCCTTTGTAATACAGCCTAAAATCTGGTATGGTGATACCCCCAGCTTTTTTTTTTTTTATTACTAAGAACTGCCTTAGCTATACAGGTTTATTTTCTGGTTCCATTCAAAATGCAGAATCATTTTTCCAAGTCTTGAAAGTAGGATGCTGGTATTTTAATAGGAATGGTGTTGAATTGGTAAATTTCTCTGGGAATTATAGACATTTTAACAATGTTGATACTTCCCAGCCATGAGCATGGTATGTTCTTCCATTTGTTAATGTCCTCTGCTATTTTCTTTCTTAGGGTTTCATAATTTTCTTTATAGAGGTCCTTCACTTCTTTTGTTAGGTATATTCCTAAGTATTTTACTTTCTTTAGGGCTATGGTGAATGGAGTTGTGTCCTTAATTAACCTCTCATCTTGGCTGTTGTTGGCATTGATTTTATAACCTGAGACATCACTGTATTTTTTGATGACTTCCAGGAGTCTTGTGGTTGTGTCTTTAGGGCTCTCTAAGTATAAGATTATATTATCAGCAAAAAGGGAGAGTTTGACCTCCTCTGCTCCCATTCATATGCCCTTTATTTTTCATCTTGTCTAATTGTATTGGCTAAAACTTACAGCACTATGTTGAATAGTAATGGTGACTGAAGACAACCTTGTCTGGTTCCTGTTCTAAGTGGAAAAGCTTTCAGTTTTACTCCATTCAGTAAAGTATTAGCTGTAGGTTTGTTATAGATAGCTTTGATCAGTTTAAGAAATGTGCCACCTATGCCTATATTCTTCATTGCTCTAATTAGAAAAGGATGCTGGATTTTATTGAAAGCTTTTTCTGCATTTATTAAGAAGATTGTATGGTCTTTGATTTTGCTTCTGTTGAAATGATGAATAACGTTTATGGACTTTCATATTGTAAACCAGCTTTGCATCCCTGGGATGAAACCTATTTGATCATGATGTATGACTTTTTTGATGATAAGCTGTAATCTATTGGCTAAGATTTTGTTTAGAATTTTTGCATCTATATTCATTAGTGAAATTGGTCTGCAATTTTCCTTTTTAGTAGGGTCTTTTCTTGGTTTTGGTATCACGCTGATTTTTGCTTCATACAATATGTTGGGGAAGATTCCTTCCTTCTCAATTTTTTTGGAATAATTTCTGTAGTATAGGAATAAGCTCTTCTTTGAATGTTTGATAGAATTCTGGTGGCAAGCCATCCGGATAAGGGCATTTTTTTGGTTGGGAGAATTTTTATTATTTCTTTGATTTCAGTGCTTGAAATTGGTCTGTTCAGGAGATCTATTTCATCTTGACTCAGTCTAGAGAGAGGGTGTGATTCCAAATATTTATCCATATCCTTGACATTGTCAAATTTCTGTGCATAATTTTTCTGGTAGTATTCACAGATAATGTCTTGTATCTCTGTGGCATCAATTGTTATTTCCCCTTTATCATTTCTGATAGAGGTTACTAGAGATTTTTAATTTTTTATTTCTAGTTAGTCTGGCCAAATGTTTATCAATTTTATTATTATGATTTATTAAATCATAGCTGTGTGCAATAATGCAATCATGAGGTAAAATGTGCTGTTTCCATATACAGTCTGAAATATTTTCACTGAACTGGTTAACATAGCCTTTATGACAGTTTCTTAATTATTGTGTTCAAACCCTTATACTCTACACTTAGAAAACTTCACCCTCATCCTTCCGAGATTATCAATTTTATTTATTTTATTAAAGAACCAACTCCTTGGTTCATTAATTTTCTGGACAATTCTTTTGTTTTCAATTTTATTAATCTCTGATTTAATTTTGGATATTTATTTTCTTCTGCTGGGGTTAGGCTTCGATTGTTCTTCCTTTTCCAATTCCATCAGATGGCTTGTGAGTTTGTTAATGCTCTCTCTTTGTGTTTTTTGAATGTAGGCTTCTAAAGTGATAAATTTTCCTTTCAGGACTGTTTTTGTTGTATCCCATAGGTTTTGGTAGCTTGTGTCTTCATTGTTGTTATACTCAAGAAACTTAATGATTTCCTTTTTTATTCCTTTCTGCACCCAACTGTCATTCAGCATAAGGTTGCTTAACTTCTTTGCCTTTGTGTGAGGTTGAGTGTTTTTGTTGGAAATGAATTCCACTTTTAATGCCTTGTGGTCTGAGAAGATGTAAGACAGAATTTAAATTCTTTGATTCTGTTGAGGTTTGTTTTGTGTCCTAGGATATTATCAACTCTGGAGAATGTTCCATGGGATGATGAGAAGAATGTATATCCTTTGTTTGGGATGGAGTGTTCTATATATGTTTATCAAGCACATTTGTTCTAGGGTCTCATTTAAATCTCGAATATCTTTGTTTAATTTCTGTTTAGAGGATCTGTCCAGCTCTGAGAGGGGGGTTTTGAAGTCCCCTGTTATCATGGTGTTATAGGATATCATATTGCTCAGAGTAAGCAAGGTCTGTTTCAAGAATCTTGGAGCATTTAATTTGGGTGCATATATATTTGAATTCAAATGTCTTCTTGTTGTATTTTTTTCCCTTGGCCAATATGAAGTGACCATCATTATCTTTTTAGACTTCAATTACTTTAAATTCACATGTAACTGAAAATAAGATTGCAACCCCTCTTTTCTTATGAATTTATTTGCCTGAAAAATTGACTTTCAACCCTTAACTCTGAGTTTTAATTTGTCTTTTGACATGAGGCATGTTTTCTGCAGACAGGAAATAGATGGCTGGTGTTTTTTAATCCAAGCAGCCAATCTATGCCTCTTCAGTGGGGACTTCAAGCCATTGACATTTATTGAGATAATTGATAAATGTGGCAGCATTTTATTCATCTTACTTTGTGAAAGCCCATTGCTTAGTTTTGTCTTTTGCATCATTGTGGAAACTAGGTTCTGTCTTTTAATTTCTGGGTGTTTACTTTGCTGGAGGTCCATTGTGATGGTCAGTGTGTAGAACAGTTTGAAATATTTCCTGTAAAGCTGGTCTTGTTGTGGCAAATTTCCTCAATGTTTTCATATCAATAAAAAATTTGATTTCTCCATCAATTTTAAAGCTTGGCTTAGTGGGATATAGAATTATTGGCTGGAAATTATTCCGTTTATGTAGATTAAAGATAGATTGACCATTGTCTTCTGGCTTGAAAAGTTTCATTAGAGAAGTCTGCAATCATCCTGGTAGATTTGCCCCTGTAGATCAGTTGCCACTTACTCCGGGCAGCTTGCAAAATATTTTCTTTTGTCTTTAGATTCATCACAATGTACCTCGGAGAATCTCTATTTGAGTTGATGCAACCAGGGGACTGATATATCTCTGAAAGGAGTATGTCAGAGTTTTTGGTGATATTTGGGAAATTTTCATTTATGATATTCTCTAGAATGACTTCCATTCCTCTGGGGCATTCTTCTTCCTCTTCTGGAATACCTATAATTCATATGTTTGAATGCTTCATAGAGTCCCATAATTCTATCATTGAAGTTCTGTGTTCTCTCTCTTCTATTCTTCCTCTTTAACTATATGAGTTATCTCAAGAGCTTTATCCTCTACCTCTGAGATTTTTCTGCGTGATCTAATCAGTTGTTGATACTTTCTATTGCATTCTTAAGTTCCCTAAATGACTGCGTCAGTTCCTTCAGCTCTCCTATATCCTTTCTATGTTCTTCGTGTCGTTCATCTCTTATTTGATTCTGTTTTTGGATTTCCTTTTGATTATTTTGCAATTTCCTTCATTGCTTTTTGATTGTTTTCCACTTTCTTAGTAATTTCCTTCATTGTTTTCAGTATCTGTATTTTCAATTCCCCCTTCTGTCATTTGTAACATTTCTTTATATGAGGAATCCTCTGCTGTAGCTACCTTGCGATCCCTAGAAGGGGTTACTCTGGACTGGTATTTCATGTTGCCAGGATTTTTCTGCTGATTCTTCTTCATGACTGCTTTCTTGTATCTGTTTCCTTACCCTTATTTTCCTTTCACTTCTTCTTGCTCTGCAAGTTACTGTGCCGCTGGCCTAAAGTTTTAATGATTCCTTTTGCTATGGGACAAGAAATATGAGAAGATTGAAGAGCAAGAAGGGAAAAAATTAAAAGAAAGAAAAAAGAGAAAGAAGAGAGGGTGAGTAAAAACAAATATTGACAAAAAAAGAAAGGTACCGAAGGAAAGAAACATGAGTAATATAGGTGTATAGTAGGGTACTACTACCCAAACTTAAAGAACCCTGACGTCTGGGGGTGCTGTGTTGGGTGATTCCCTTGAGGTCAACAGCTCTTTGCCAGCCAGGTAAGACACAGTACACCATCTCTGCCATGTAGAGAGGAAAGACAATCATACTATAAATCAAACTGAAACAAACAAGCAAAAATCCTTATGGGATAAAATTTGGGAGAAAAACAAATAATAGGGGCAGAAACACTGGCAAAAATGAAATTCTAATTGTAAAATAAGGCAAAAATTAGCCTCAGCAAGAGTGAGACCTCATCTCTACTAAAAATGGAAAAATTTGCTAAGTGTAGTCATGCATGACTGTAATCTCAGCTACTTGGGAGGCTGAGGCAAGAAGATTGTTCAAGCCGCCTTTGATCCATGATGGCTTTTCAATGAATGGAATTCACTTGACTAGATCACAGGAGAAAAACTGTGATCATCTCCCTTGTCACAACAAAAGCAAGCAATAAAAATCAATATCTCTTAAAAAATAAGAACTCCCTTATGAAAAAGATGTGGGGCAGCGGAGACAAGATGGCTGACTAAAGCCAGCTTTCCACAGAGGCTCCCATTCAGAAAGAGTTAAAAGACAGAAATTTAGCAAGTAACCTTGTGGATTTGAGCTGCAATAAGAGAGAAGGTTGAAGAACGCACACCAACACTGCTGAGGAGAGCTGTGACCCCAAGGATACAAACAAAAGGTACAAAATCTATCACCAAGTGGACGGGAGTCCCCTCCCCGAAGAGAATGCCTCAGAGTGCCCCACAAACTAATGGGCAGAGTTCAAAGGTCCTTCCACTACACTCCACAGGAGAGACACTTTAAAAACTGCACCTACCTCCCCTACTAGGGTGCCCCGGCGTTCTTCTGCCACAGGCATAGAACTGCACAAAACTGTATATAGTCTCTACCTGCAACTCTGAGCTCCCAGCACTCCCCTCCACTCTCACTCTGAGGTCTGGAGGCCTGTCCCCCAGGAGTCCAGACTCTTGGGTGATTTCTTGAGGGTTGCAGACAGTGCCTAAACTGCAGTTGGTCAGTGCTGACTCTGGGGCATGGAAGGAAGGAGAGGATGGTTGGCTGAGATGGACCCACACCAGAGCAGCAGTTCCCTGAGGCACAGACCAGTAGCCGTGTTTTAGCAACAATACAGCCAGGCTTAAAACTGTATAAAACTGTATATATTCTCTACCTGCAACTCTGAGATCCCAGCACTCCCCTCCACTGTCACTCTAAAGTCTGGAGGCCTATCACCCAGGAGTCCATATTCTTGGGTGAATTCTTGAGGGATGTGGACAGAGCCCAAACTGCAGCTGGTCAGTGCTGACTCTGTGGCACGGGAGCAAGGAGAGGACAGTCGGCTGAGAGGGAACCACACCAGAGCAGCAGTTCCCTGAGGCACAGAGCAGCAGCTGTCTTTTAGCAACAATATGGCTCACCCTTGGATATTCTAAAGCCACATGCCCTGTCTCCCTGGGCAACCAGAAGAGGCCGGCAAACACCAGGAAATTCAGGCCCCATGAGTAAAGGATTTGCCTGAGGTGGTACCAACCTGGGTGGAGCGCAGGGACTAGAAATGCACTCGCAGTCCCCGGAAGTTCCCAGGGTGGGGCTGACCCAGAGGATGGCTTTACTGAGCCTAAGATGCACCTTGCCCTCAGGGGATCATCAACCTATAGACAAAGGAAGGAAGCAGGCAGAACTGACAGGGAAATATAGCAGGAACAAAAACAAAATCCCGCAAAGTTGTTCTGTTCTGTTCTTTCAGTAACATCAATCAGGGGTGGGACTGGAACTGAGTGAACACCCCACAGCTTTTATTAAGCACCCGAGGTGCTCTGGCCGCACCTCCTCCTGCTAGATAGAGGCAGAGCGCATGATTTCCTTGTGACTCAGGCAGGTACAACCCCCTGGAGTATCTATTCACTACAGGCAACTGGGTCAGCCAACTGCAAGGCTATCAGTGACTGGGTGTGACAGAGCTGCCAAATGGAAAAGGAGGCATCAACCTTCCAAGACTGATCTATTCACTGGGTTGCTCCTCCTGACTCCATGCAGCACTGGAGCAAGCCATATTAGAGTAGTCACCAGACCCCTGTGTTCTAGTTCCCAGAGACCTCTTAAACTCTCCCACCCAAGGCAGGTGCTGACTGAGACAATTGATTTGTACCTTTTGAAATGAGCCAATAACCTGAGGACTATTCAGTTGGTGCCTTGGGTGTGTGCTTGTTGTAAAGTTTGATTGTCCTTTTCCATTTGTTGCCTGTGGTGGGCAGGGTGACTTAATTGCTGGTATTTATCCACAGCTGAGAATTGAACCCATGGTAACTGTTTCACTAGGGTTGAACAGAAACCAGCTAAAAACAAGACAGAACCCTTAGCCTCACCAGACCAAACATGGCCCCAGTTTCTCAGGCCATAGCACTGTATGGGTCTTCAACAAAGCTCCAGGGGAAAAAATAAAAGGGGGTAAAATAATCATGGGGTGGAATTAGCAGAAAAACTCTGTTAACATGAATAACCAGAAGAGATCAATCCCACCCCCAAGGTAAGATATAGCAGATGTAACTGAAGATCCCATTTATAAACAACTAGTAAAGATGTCAGAAATCAAATTCAGAATTTGGATTGCAAACAAGATTAATAAAGTGGGGGAAAATTTGAAATTAGAAATTTTAGCAGCAATTCTGAAGTCGGAATTAGAAATTTGAGGACAAATTCAAAAGTTGTCTCAAGAATTTAATGAATTTGGAGACAAAACCACCAAAGACTCAGACACAATGAAGCAAGAATTTACAGCCCTCAAAGACCGGAAAAATACAGTAGAATCCCTCAGTAACAGAGTGGAGCAAGCAGAAGAAAGGATTTCTGACATTAAAGACAAAGCCTTTGAATGCTCCCAAACTCTCAAAGAGGAAGAGAAATGGAGAGCAAAAACGGATCCTTCTCTCAGAGAGCTCTGGGATAATTTAAAGAAGGCTAATATCTGCCTCATTGGAATCCCTGAAACAGATGAAGTGGCCTCGCTAGGCACAGAGGCCCTTCTCCATAAAATTATGAAAGAGAATTTTCCAGACATGCCTACAGATACTGAAATTCAGACGGCAGACAGTTTCAGAACCCCAGCATGACTCAAACCCAATAAGTCATCCCTCCGGCATATTATAATTAACTTCACGAAAGTTAATATGAAGAAGAAAATTCTCAAAGCAGCCAGATGTAAAAAATTCATTACCTACAAAGGGAAGAATATTAGAATGACTGCAGATCTCTCTGCAGAAACTTTTCAAGCCAGAAGAGGGTGGTAATCGACTTTTAATCTCCTAAAGAAAAATAACTTTCAACCCCAGATCCTGTATCCAGCTAAACTGAGTTTCATTTATGATGGAGAATTTAAATACTTTAATGACATTCACATGTTGAAACAAATTTCCATAACCAAACCAGCTCTTCAGGATATTCTCAGACCTATCCTCCATAAGGACCAGCCCAATCCTCTACCACAAAAATAAACTAACTCAGAAACTTTTAATAAAACTCCGACTTCCACAGTGGGGAAAGGATTAAAAATGTCCTATGCTCTATCGAAAAAATCGATACCCAAAATTTTAGCAGACTTATCAGTATTCTCCACTAATGTAAATGGCTTCAACTGTCCTCTACAGAGGCATAGGTTAGCTGACTGGATACAAAAACTCAGGCCAGATATTTACTGCATACAAGAGTCACATCTTACCTTAAAGGACAAATATAGACTCAGGGTTAAATGATGGTCATCCATATTTCAGGAAAATGGTAATCAGAGAAAAGCAGGTGTTGCAATTTTATTTGAAGATACAAAAGGCTTTAAACCAACAAAAGTAATAAAGGATAAGAATGGTCACTTCATAATTGTTAAGGGTATGACTCAATATTATGAGATTTCAATTATTAATATCTATACACCCAACCAGAATGCACCTCAATTTATAAGAGAAACTCTAACAGACATGAGTAACTTGATTTCCTCCAGCTCCATAATAGTCAGAGATTTCAACACTCCTTTGGCAGTGTTTGATTGATCCTCCAATAAGAAGCTGAGCAAAGAAATTTTAGATTTAAACCAAACTATCCAACATTTGGATTTAGCAGACATCTACAGAACATTTCATCCCAACAAAACTGAATACACATACATCTCCACAACCCATGTAACATACTCCAAAATCGATCACATCTTAGGTCATAAGTCTAACCTCAGTAAATTTAAAAAAATAGAAATTATTCCTTGCATCTTCTTGGACCACCATAGAATAAAAGATGAGCTCAGTAACAATAGAAATCTGCATACTCATACAAAAACATGTAAGTTAAATAACCTTATACTGAATGACAGCTGGGTCAGAGATAAGACTAAGAGAGAAATTGTCAATTTTTTGGAACAAAATGACAATGAGGACATGAATTATCAGAACCTCTGGGATACTGCAAAGGAAGACCTAAGAGGGAAATTTATAGCTCTGCAAGCCTTCCTCAAGAGAACAGAAAGAGAGGAAGTTAACTACTTAATGGGACATCTCAAGCAACTGGAAAAGAAAGAACATTCCAACCCCAAACCCAGTAGAAGAAAAGAAATAACCAAAATTAGAGTAGAATTAAATGAAATTAAAAACGAATGAATTATACAACAGATCAATAAATCAAAAAGTTGTTTTTTGAAAAGGTCAATAAAATAGAAAAACCTTTGACCAACCTAATCAGGAAAAAAAGAGTAAAATCTCTAATCTCATCAATCAGAATCGACAAAGACAAAATAACAACAGACTCCTCAGAAATTCAAAAAACCCTTAGTGAATATTACAAGAAACTTTATTCTCAGAAATAAGAAAATCTGAAAAAAATTGACCAATACTTAGAAGCACGTCACATTCCAAGACTTAGCCAGAATCAAGTGGAAATGTTGAACAGGCCCATATCAAGTTCTGAAATAGCATCAACCATACAAAACCTCCCTAAAAAGAAAAACCTGGGACCATATGGTTTCACCACCAAACCTTTAAAGAGGAATAAGTACCTATATTACTCAACCTGTTATAAAAGGTAGGAAAAAAAGGAAGACTACACAACACGTTCTATGAAGCAAACATCACCCTGATCC
>CAUYPK010050236.1:0-24389 GCA_963574355.1 Loris lydekkerianus | reverse complement strand
TTGTCCCGCCCGATCCTTGCTCTGGGACCCTGAGGGCAAAGCTTGCCGGAGCAGTTTTTCCACACAATGGCTTTCACTTAGCCCAGCTCAGTGGCTCCTTTTGGGGTCCCAGACAATGCCCAAAGTTCTCCACACTTTTGCACAAGCTCTCCCCAATGCAGCTCAACTGAGCGCCAAGTCCAAGAACACCAAAAAAGTTCACAGGTAAGGCCTTTCCGGTTTGCAGTCTCACTGCTGCTTGTACTCACGGTTGCCGGTGTGATTAGGTTGATCGAACACACGCAGCCCCTTGCCAGTTTTCCACTGTTTTTGTTTTCCTCCTGGGGTCCAGAAGTCCCTTGCTGGCTCTCTGTGTCCTCAAAGGGATGATCATAGGCAGATCCCACCGGCCAGAGATGTCTGGAGTCTTGTCTCCCCAGATTCGCCAAGCCCAGTTACAGGGAAGCTGTTACTCAGCCGCCATCTTTAATCCACTCCCAATGCCCAGCTATTTTTTTGTTGTAGTTTGGCCGGGGCTGGGTTTGAACCCGCCACCCTTGGATATGGAACCAGCGTCCTACCCATAAGGCGTTTCCCAAGGAAAAACTCAGAGAACAGTAATAATACTTAATGAAATACTAAGGAGACAATAGTTCCTACATGGACTCCAACCATGATTCAACTTTGGGAAAAACTCAGGCCCCAAAATACACTTCAGTTTTTTTTTTTTTTTTTGGACAGAGTTTCAACCTGTTGCCCTGGGTAGAGTGCTGTGGTATCACAGCTCACAGCAACTTCCAATTCCTGGGATCAAGTGATTCTCCTGCCTCGGCCTCCCAAGTAGCTGGGACTGCAGGCGCCTGCCACAATGCCCGGCTATTTTTTGGTTGTAGTTGTCATTGTTGTTTGGCAGGCCTGGGCTGGATTCGAACCCGCCAGCTCCGGTGTATGTGGCTGCTTGAGCTACAGGCAGCGAGCCTCAAAATATACTTTGATGGTTTAGGGCATCTGTAAACTTTAGGCCTTTGTGATAGAATTAGGAAGATATAAACTGTGAATGGTTGAGAAGTTTCATCAAAGCAGGTCTTTGTTTATCAGCTTCAATTAGCATGTTTTCTGCTAGTCGCTGAGGCTAAATTTAAAGACTCTATCTCTCTCCCATTGTTATTTTTTCCTTAGATTGCTTCAGTGTAATCAGTTCTCTTTTGTCCTCTGGATCATCTTTGCCCATGACCTTGACAAACCCAGCCCTTAAGTAAAGCCTCTGCTTTCCCTGACCTTGTGTAAATGCCCAGCCCTTCTGGAAGGAAGCCTAATGGTTTTCTCTGCCTTAAGTCTCTTGCCTCCTCAGACCACAGAACTCTAACCAGGCAGTAGAGAAAGCTGAAAACCAACTTGTTAGGAGGCCTAAACCCTTCTTCCACCTCCCCCCCCAGAACCAAAGGCTCCAAGAGTTCCCCCTGGAAAGACCCCAGCCTGCCAAAGCC
Source organism: Loris lydekkerianus (assembly GCA_963574355.1). NCBI lineage: Eukaryota > Metazoa > Chordata > Mammalia > Primates > Lorisidae > Loris > Loris lydekkerianus. The sequence goes on along the minus strand of CAUYPK010050236.1, from coordinate 22,923 downwards.
TTCCAGCAACCTGTGGAATCTCCTTCCCCCTACGCCCAGTATAAAAACAAGCCCCCAACCACTCTTGGTGCAGCTGCCATCTTTGCCCAGATGAGACTCAGTCCTCTTTCATTAAACTTGGCCTGAACCTCTCCCAGTCTTGTCTCTGGGTACACTACGGAACCCCATTCACAACACAAGTCAGAACAAGAGCCTTCTGCAAATGCTAAGGAATTGCTATAACCATGCACTCTGGCAATGGCAGACAAGTACAGCTGAAAGTAAGCAGATTTGTTAAATATCTCCATAAGGGCCATGGTGGCTTACAGCTATAATCCTAGCATACTGAGATGCCAAGGCAGGAGGATTACTTGAGGTCAGGAGTTTGAGACCAGCCTGAGCAAGAGTGAAACCCATTGCTACTAAAAATAGAAAAACTAGCCAGGCGTTGTGGTAGGCACCTGTAGTCCCAGCTACTTGGGAGGCTGATATAGGAGGATCATTTGAATCTAGGAATTTGAGGTTGCTGTGACCTAGGCTGATGCCATAGCACTCTAGCCTGGGCAGCAGAGTGAGACTTTGTAACAACAACAACAACAACAACAACAAATTCTAAGAAACAGACCCCAAGTAGAGGATAGGTGAATTTTACTCCAGAAATACTGAATCATTGGGACGGAACACTGAAGGACACAAAACCCAGTCAAGGGTGGTGGCAATGTACTGAAAACAGGGCAATAATCTGGAAACCTGCACATCAATGGGGAATAGTATCCCAGGCCCTTCCTTTTATTGGGGTCTCAGATAGTTAGCCACGTTTGCACAGCCCAGATAGGACATGGAATGCACCTTCTCTGGAAAACCTCTTGTAGCCTGGCTTCTGCTTGGGGCCTCGCTGTGCCATATCACACACACACACACACACACACACACACACACACACACACACACATGCTAGGGAGGTGCTGGGGAGGGAGGGAAAAGAATTTAAAGAAATACTGGCCTAGGTGGATCAGTTACCTATTGCTACAATAATCCTACATAACAAATCAGTCCAAACTCAGTGGTATAAAAACAGCCATTTATTATTGCTCAAGAGTCTATAGGGCGACTTCATTTTAGCTGTGTTTATGTACACATTTGCCATCAGATCTACGTCAAGTTGGTGTTTCTGTGATTTTGGCTGAGCGTTCTCACGTGCCTGGGGGTCGGCTGGCTGTCAGCTGCTCATTGGCCAGCCTGGGCATGTTCGTATGGTGGGTGCAAGGTTCTAAGAGAGGGGATGGAAGCTCTAAGACCCTTTGAGGCCAAGGCTTGGAACTGGCACACAGTCACTTCTGCCACATTCTCTTGGTCAAAGCAAGTCACAGGCCAGCCTAGATTCAAAGTATGGGAATTAGGCCGGGTGCTATGGTTCATGCCTGTAATCCTAGCCCTCTGGGAGGCCGAGGTGGGAGGATTGATTGACCTCAGAAGTTCAAGACAAGGGATGGGAAATAGACACTGCTTGTTTAGAAAGAGGCACAGCAAAGTGACAGGCCAAAGAACAAAAGGGTGAAGAATCAGGGCCATTGTTGCAATAAATCTACCATACTAGATTTGTGTATTTTCTATAATTTTTGGATGTGTCATGCCCCATTTTAACCTTAAAAGGAAGAATCCAGTAATAGTCAGTGCAGGTAGATATTTCCCCGACAATTCTCTTTGATGTTTTTGGATTTTTCTACCAGTAGCAAGGGTAGAAATTAATACGCAAAATGAAATAAAATAGTCAGCCTGTGAATTTTCCCATGTGACAAATTACATGACTAATGTCTCCATCTGTACCTAAAATACAGAAGCACATGACATATGGAAATATGAGAGGCAGACGGGGGCTTCGGAGAGGAAATGCATCCTGTATGTAAACTGCAGCTGGGAAGAGAAGACAGTGTTAGAGCAGGGAATAGAATCATTCATCAAGTAACCTAAGCCAGGGGACAGCTGCAGCTTTGGGGTCTGACGCAATCTCTCAGGCTAGGCCCGAGTCAGTGCCGCCATCAACCCCTTGAGAGAAAAGATGGGTCATTAAGTACGTGGTCTTCAACATCAAGGAAAAGAAAGAGGCTAAATGCTTTCTCATTTTTCCTGACTTGACAACTGCAGTCTAGAAAGTTTCACCCTTGTAGGAAAAAATACAAAACATCTCCTGAAAAACAAACCCATAAACAAGGGCTATTTTGGGGAAGTTAGCGAGTGGGCAGACTCCCTCTAGAACTGGGATATCTGTGCCAAACTTTTCTTTTCACGCCTGAGTAACTGGCCAGATTTTCCAGGGGCTTTCAGTATCAATGTGAGAAAACAGAAGATTCTGGGAAATGAGAAAGCTTAAGAAGCTTCTTGCCTGCTCCATGTAAACAGAGTGAGCCCTGTGCTGGCCTTGGAGTCACAGGACTGGGAGGGTCCCAGAGAATCTTCTGCTATTTTTAAGACATCATCTCCTCTTCATCTGTGAAATGGAGGAGTGTGTTAGTTATGTATCACTGTGTAACAAAAACCCCTCACAACTTAGTGACTTCATAGAACACACATTTATTATCTTTCAGTGTCTGTACGTTGGTAATTGGGGAGCATTTTAGGTGAGTGGTTTTGATTCAAGGTCTCCCAGAAGGGGCAGGGCGTGGTGGCTCACGCCTGTAATCCTAACTCTCTGGGAGGCCGAGGCTGGTGGATTGCCTGAGCTGAGGAATTCAAGACCAGCCTGAACAAGAGCGAGACTTTGTCTCTAAAAAAATAGCTGGGCGTGTGGCAGGCGCCTGTAGTCCCAGCTTCTTGGGAGGCTGAGGCAAGAGGATCGTTTAAGCCCAAGAGTTTGATGTTACTGTGAGCTACGATGGCACAGCACTCTATCAAGGGTGACAAAGCGAGATTCTGTCTCAAAAAGGTAAAATGAAAGAAAGAAAGAAAGAAAGAAAGAAAATTTGACTTCATTTCTCCTGAGGCTACTTATAGTCTTTTTCCCATTTAGGGTGAATATTCATACATATCACTACAGAAATGTTAATGTGTTTGATTATAGGATGCTACCCCAGGCTCTGCTGATGTGTTTAATGATAGATACTATATATGCTGTATTGGTTTTCTAAAATATGAAAAATATTCATCTCTGTGTGGGTGGTCACTGCCTTTATGCGATTAATCCCAACTAGACAAGTTCTGCAAAATACCAGTTATGTGACCCCATAGCAGAAAATGAACCCTATTACCTCATGGCTGGACTTTCCTCATCACTGAAATCTAACCCCTGAAACACTAGAAACTTAAATGGGAATCTTAATGAAATACAAGCCAATGATTCCTTACTCCCATTCGTTGGGGCCACATATGTTTTGAAATCTGTATTTATATGTTTAGAAATAACTACACATATAGTGAGTCACATATGATAGAACAGTTTGAAGACTGATCTTCCTTTTATTAGTGATTAGTTTATTAGATAAATTAACCTTTCTGAAATAGATTTCCTCATCTTTAAAATGGGAATGATGGTATTGACGTCAGGGGGAGGTAGGAGTTCAGTAGTTTGAAGTGTTATCAGGCGTCCTCAAACTTTTTAAACAGGGGGCCAGTTCACTGTCCCTCAGACCATTGGAGGGCTGGACTATAGTTTAAAAAAAAAAAACAAAACTGTGAACAAATTCCTATGCACACTGCACATATCTTATTTTGAAGTAAAAAAACAAAACGGGAACAAATACAATCATACTGCCTCATGTGGCCCGCGGGCCGCAGTTTAAGGACCTCTGAAAATGATGGCTATTCCATCATATCCTCCATCAACTTTATTTCAAGTTCTACAAACTGGACCTTGAGTCTGAGTAAATTCCTATGTATTAGGCCCCTCTTTATTTGGCTAAGTTGATAAAATCATTCTTTCTTGTTTCAAGTATATTAATGACCACACCAAGCCTATACAAGATGCAACCAACACAGAGGAATAATGATTAGTCAAATCTAGATCAACAGATTCCCAGTTGGTATAGATACTTGCCTTTACCTTATCAACAGACCTAAACTTCTCTGGATTTTGCTACATTAACCAACCCACAACATAGCTCATATCAAAGAAAGAACGATGAAAAGAAGAAGGAGTATATTTTAAACTAGATCTGTCATTTGGCATTGAATTTAGAATACAGGGCAACTGCCTTCCAAACCCTGCTTTCTTGTGGGATGAGAAGTGTTTGGAGGTTGTTAGCCCCAAGTTAGAGATTAGGATTTCAAAGAGTTGCCTGGGGAGCAAAGTTTAAACTTGTGAGCTGTAATTATATTTGCGTTTATCCCATCTGGTTAAACTAATTTCTTCTCTCCTTGATAGTGGCCTATGTAGAAAGCATCATATATAGGTCCAAAATACCACCAAAGAAATCCTTTCTTTCTTGCATTTTTCTGGTAATGCATAAAAAGTGTATTATTTGTAAGAAGTGATTGAAGTAGCTTTACAATTACCATGATATTTTTTCGACCCACGGGTGGTCTAGTTGTTTCCAGATTTTACATTATTTCCATCACATGTAAAAATCAATCTAATCACCTCCTTTTTATTTTTATTTCATTTTTTCCTCTTCAATTTTTAATCCTTGCAGAGAATTGATCAAATCCAGAGCAGAATGAGTTCTAATGAAAAGGAGCAGTTTTACTGCATTAGAAAGCAAAGGATGTACCAGTCCCTTGCTCAATGCCCAGTTACTTAAGTGCAGCATATGGTTGTTTAGAGTTTATAATCAAAATGCTATTGAACTTGTTGCTTCTGTGAGCTTTCTAATTCATACCGTTTCATGATCAAAAAAGGTATACCCACAAAATGTATGGAATGCTAAGTCTCTGTAAGTGAACTTCACCAAAACCATGCCAAATATAGAAAGTGCTATGTTTAGTCTTGTTACAATTACCTTCCGAGATAGTATATAAGTTAAGCATTTGAGTTTGAATTCTGTCCCTGAGTTTTCATCAGTAGCCCTACTAGTTGTGTATCTTTGGACAGTTTTCTTAACCACTCCATTGCTCAGTTTCTTTATCTATAAAATGGCCTAATATAATATTTTATTGAATCTAAGCCACAATATATAGATATTTCAATATATCATTATTTTATGTACCACCAACAAAAGAAAAATGACGCTTCTAATTGTGTGTTTGATTGTAAGACACATTCTCATTTCAGAGAAGCTAAATGTGAAAAAATACGTATCTAAAAATTGATGAAATGTGGTAATACTACTTACATGGTGATCACCCAATAAATGTCAGTTATTCACTTTTTAAATGACAGAACCATACCTATACATTGTACAAGCGTCAAAGTCTTAGCTTTGACATTTTGCTTACATTGTCTAATCCCTTGAGGGTCTAACCCCTCAAGGGTTAGACCACAGGGATGGTCTGGTCTTATGTGTGTGGTTAAACCCTTGAGGAAAATTGGATGAAGTATATGCAGAACCTCTTTATACTATTTTATTAGCTTCTTGTGACTTTATGATTATTTCAAACTTGAAAATTAAAAAACGCACATTTTAGAATTGCTTAACAGTACTTACATGATAATTGCTCAACGAATGTCAGTTATTCTCTTTTGAGATGAATTAATGACGGCTGCAAATTTCTTGCTACTTGTCTCATCAGGAAATAAGAGTCTATTTCTTCTCCCCTTGAGTTTAGTTTTGCCTTTTTACTTGCTTTGACCAGTAGAATGTGGCAAAGAGTCACGGTATAGCTTCCGAGGCTGGGCCTTAAGAGATCTGCGGCTTCATCCCTTGGGAAGTATCCTCTTAGAACGAATCCACCATGCTCTGAGAAGGCTAGCTTTCCTGGAGAGTCCACAAGGAGAACCCAAGGTCTCTGGTTGACAATCCCCCTGAGCTCCCAGCTGGCAGCCAATGTAAGGGGGCCATCTTGGGTCACCCAGCCCACTCAAACTCCCAGATGGTTGTATCACCCAGCTGGCCACTGCCAGCTGTGTGTATGAGCCACCTTGGCCAATCTAGTCCTTCAAATGAAGCCTTCAGATGACTGTAGCCCCAGGTGACACCACAAGAAGCAGAAGAATCAATCACCCAGTGGAATCCAGTCATGAACCCTCACAGTCATGAACAAAGTCTCCATTCTTATGGAGAAATTCAGATAGGATTAAGAATAAAAAGTCAGAGCAGCACTTTTCAAATTTGAATGTGCAGACAAACCACATGGGGATCTTGGTCCCTGGGCACTCCAAGAATATTCCTACCTCAGGGTCTGTGCCCCTGCTATCCCTCTGTCTGGAGCCCTTTTCCTCCCCATGTCCCCATGCCTGCTCCCACACCTCCAGACAGGCTGCTCAGGGGCCACTTTCTCCATGAGGCCTCTTAGGAACACCCTTCACATCCTGGGCACTCCGCACCACCCATCTCCATGACACTGCCCAGCATATTACCTGCTACAAATATTTTACTCCTTACTTTGTTCATGGTTTATGTTTCTTGACTGGAATATAAATTCTGGAAAGGAAGGAAATCTGTGTGTTTTGTTTGTACCCTAAGTCTTAGAACAGTTCCTAAGACATGGCAGACACTCAAAAATTTGTTTTGCTTGAATGAATGAATAGTAACATTATTAACATGGGCCATTGAGGCAGTTAAAGAGGAAGTCTGTATTTGTGCCATCCAATACGGTGGCCATTAGTCTCACTGAGTACTTGAAATGTGTCCAAACTGGGATGTGCTGTGACCATCAAATACACATGGAATTTTGAAGACTTAGTGCAGAAAAAGATGTCAAATATCTAAACCTTTTAATATTGATTACTTGTTGAAATGATAATATTTTGAATATATGGGGTTAAATACAAAATATTTGTTTAAATTGCATAAGTTACCTCTTTCCTTTTACTTTTTAAATTGAGCTGCTAGAAGACTTAAAATGTAGCTTATGTTATGTTTCTCTTGGACAGCTCTAGGTTATATGCTCCTCTTGGACACACAAGTAGCCGCATTTAGAAATAGGAGACCTGCCATTAGTGAGCTCAGCTGGTAGAAAGAAAGAGAAATGAAGAGATGAACTGATATTTGACTGACCCTTTAGCAGGTTAGCAAAATATTGCCCACACTTCAGCAAGAATGAATTGATTGGTGGTAAAACTTGAGTTTGCAAATATAAAGTTGATTTAGCTATCCGCAGCTAGTTGCACATGTTTAGCACATCTGGCTGCACTTTGAGGCATGCTGCATGTACACACTTTTTTTTTTTCCAGACAGAATCTCACTATGTCGCCCTCAGTAGAGTGCCATGGCGCCACTACTCACAGCAAACTCCTGAGCTTAAGCAATTCTCTTGCCTTAGCCTCCCGAGTAGCTGGGACTGCAGGCGCCCACCACAACGCCCAGCTTTTTTTGGTTTGTTGTTGTAGTTGTCTTTGTTGTTTAGCAGGCCCAGGCCAGGTTCAAACCCGCCAACCCAGGTGTATGTGGCTGGTGCCCTAACCACTGGAGCAATGGGTGCTAAACCATGCATATATACACTTTTTATCAAAAATATTTTGTGGGCTTGGCACCCATAGTGCAGTGGTTATGGCACTGGCCACATACACCGACACTGACGGGTTCAAACCCGGCCCGGGCCTGCTAAACAATGACAACTGCAACAACAAAAAAATAGCTGGGTGTTGTGGTGAGCGCCTATAGTCCCAGCTACTTGGGAGGCTGAGGCAAGAGAATCGCTTAAGTCCAAGAATTTGAGGTTGCTGTGAGCTGTGATGTCATAGCACTCTACTGAGGGGACATAGTGAGACTCTGTCTAAAAATTATATATATATTTTGTGATTAGGCTCAGCGCCTGTAGCTCAGTGAGTAGGGCCACATACACCAAGGCTGGTGGATTTGAGCCTGGCCTGGGCCTGCTAAACAACAATGACAACTGTAGCCAAAAAATATCTGGGCATTGTGGCAGGTGCCTGTAGTCCCAGCTACTTGGGAGGCTGAGGCAAGAGAATCGCTTAAGCCCAGGAGTTGGAGGTTGCTGTGAGCTATAATGCCACAGCACTCTACCCAGGGTAACAGCTTGAGGCTCTGTCTCAAAAAGAAAAAACTTGATCTAAAGAAATTTGGAGGGATTCTAATCTGCTTAGCATTATTCACAATTGGGACTACCTGTTCTCCTTCCAATGAGGTAAAAAAAGAAAAACAGAAGCATTGACTGAGGAGGAATGGTTTTTATTTTCAATTCATTAAATATTTCCACCATGCTCTGGGTGGAGTGACAGAAGGAGAGCTTCAAAAAAAAAAAAAAAAAAATTGGACCAGGTGCAGTTCTGGGCACTGGGGATACAGTAGTGCATAACATAGACCAAACCTTTTGTCACACAGAACTTTCATTCCAGTGGGGCAAGCAGATGCTAAGCCAATACACAGATAGTGTCTTGCGTGGATGTTAAGTGACTCCGGCAGGCATATGGTGATAGGGAAGGGCTGCTGGGAGGCTAGCTGGTAAAGGCCTCTTTGATGAAGTGATACTAGACCTGGCGGGGTAAGCTTTGACTACTGAGGTAGGGGAGGCTCTCCAGGTAGAGGGAATGGCATGTGCCAAGGCCCTGAGGAAGGAATGGCCGAAGATAAGCCACTGGCTCCAAGTGACATGGAGAGCCACTGGAGACTTTTGAACAGAGGTATGACATCCTCTGTCTTCCTTCTTTTTTTTTTAAGAGACAAGAGTCTGTCACCCTGGGTAGAGTGCCATGGAATCATCATAGCTCACAGCAACCTTAGTCTCCTGGGCTCAAGCGATCTTCTTGCCTCAGCCTCCCAAGTAGCTGGGACTGCAGATGCCCACCACAACGCCCAGCAAGTTTTTCTATTTTTAGTAGAGATGGGATCTCGCTCTTGCTCAGGCTGGTCTCCGACTCCTGAGCTCCAGTGATCCACCTGCCTCAGCTTCCCAAAGTGCTGGGATTATCTTTCTTCTTAAGAGCTTCCCCTGACCTGCTCATAGAGAAGAGGCTGCAGGGGGCCGGGGCAGAAGCAGGGAGGAGGCCGAGAGGCTGTTGCTCTGACGGAGTTAAGAGGAGACTGCTGGGAGCAGGGGCCAGCGTGGTGAGGAGCAGTTTGAATACTGACAGTCAAATGCAGGGACCCGCCAAATAGAACCGTCCCTCCCGGGAAAGAATCAATGTACCAAGCCCTACCCCTCTGGCCCTTTAAACTCCCATCCTCCTTAACCCACCAGCTGACTCCTTTCCCGAACTCAACTCGCTCGCACTGGGTGGAAATAAAGGCCACGGTGCCCACACAGAACCTGGACTTCGATTTCCTGTCCTTCAGGAAAAGATGATGTTTTGGAATCATCTTTCATTTTTGGTCCTTTGTCTCTCAAATATATTTCATATTGGCGTTCCCTTTGATTTCCTTAGAACGCGAGTGGAGGGAGCACAAACTGGGGAGAAGGATGACATGAATGGCATCTTCGAGTGAAATCTGGATCCCTTTGTCCTGGAAAATGCAGCGAAGTCACAAGCTAATGGTGAGATTTAGAATCAAAGGTCACCTGCCCTGCTCGCAGCTTTGCATTTTGTCTCTTCAACTATACACATGCTTCCAATGACAAAGACTTCATTAAACTCAGGATAAAGACTATTTGGATTTCATGTGGGGTGACAAATCATGGCATTTGATAAAGGTCACAGGAAGGATTCTCATGTTTACGTGTCTAGAATAAATATGGGTTATGTCTAACAAAATGCTGAGCCTCCATTAAGTTCTTAAGAAATATCAATTGGTGACAAAATGCTAATTGATGATTTAATGTATTTTGAAATAGAAGTGTATATGCCATGTTTATATAATTAGGCTTTTAGAACACCCATGAATGGCTTTAAACTTGATTCTTCTCTGTCTTGGTCCTGTAATCACTCTATGGAATTATGGCATGTTTCCATAAGTAGTTTCCTAAGAAGTTTGCAGTTTTCTAAGATATAATTCTCTAGAAGAAAGGAATAAAAGCAAGAAGGAAGGAAGGCAGGAAAGATGGAGGCAGGGGAAGAGGGAAAGAAAAACGAAAGAAAAAACCATAACACATATAAAAGTTCTCAGAATTTTCTTTTCCATTGATACTATTCTTTGAAATTGAATATCTGATACTTGCTTAGGACTTACAACTATGGGATGAGAATTCCCAGCCCAGGACACTCTGACTCCTAGCTAGGGCTCCAATCCCTTTCCTTTGAATGGGGTCTTCTTAGGTAACTGTCTTCATTGATTAGAGACAACCCTACAGAGCATGTGAACGTGCCACACGTTCCCAGGATCATGGTTTGGCCAACACTTACCCTATGGAGTCCACGCCAAGAAAGTGCTTGCTGCATCCTCAAGGCTTATGTGGCTAGAACCGCAGGGAAGCCTCACGTAGGTTTGCATCCTGGGGTCAGGAGTCCCCACTTGTAAGCATGCTTTGTCAAACTTCCTCGTTGCCTCTGATGTCCATGTTGTGTGGCAGGCTTGTCCGCTGGTCTCTGAGAGGCAGCCATCTTATTGTCATTGGCAGAGTGGCCCCTGTTCATATTCATGAGTTGGGGCTGAGAATCTTTTCCCATCCAAGCGAGGGCTGGGACTAGAACTCTACACTAGGAAGCGGTTCTCAGCACACCACCATGGAGCAGCTGAAGGGAAAAATACTTTAGGTTCTGCCTCCCTCAAACTTCTTGTTTTCCCCCACCTCTTGACATTTTTATTCAAGTGACTACCAGATCAAAATAGGCAGAAAGGGGAAGAATAGCCACCCAATCACCCTGTCTTTTGGAGATGTGAGAGGTTGGTGTAGATGGGAGTACTGATTTTTTGCAGCTAGTAAGCTGGCAAAATTGTTGTTATGAGCTGGTTGTGCCTCAATGTTATTTAGTCCCAGCCAGGAGACCCTGTCCTCAGCCCCCACACTGACACAGTGATGGCCCAGGATCACTTACATAAGCAACTTGAGTCGTCCAGTCTATCATCATGGTTTCCCTTGGCTAAGCCCAACCTGACCAAATCTGCAGGGTAACCTTCTATACCTAAACGAGTGAGTAGAATTTGGGATAAATGTATTTCAATGCTTCTCTAAAAATTATTTAAAGACTTTCAAAAAGAAAAAGAAAAAGAAAACAATTCTACATCATTAGTGGGTAGATCCCCCATACGAATGTCTAAGAAATAATGGTGTCTGAATTCTCAGAATTGTTATTTTCTAAAACCATTGTTCCTTTAAGTTTTCCTTATACAAAGACAATCTGTAAATTAGACTTTCTCAGCTGTGGCACTCTTTTTTTGTTTTTTGTTTTTTTTTTTTAGACAGAGTCTCACTATGTCACCCTTTGTAGAGTACTGTGGCGTCACAGCTCACAGCAACCTCCAGCTCTTGGGCTTAAGCGATTCTCTTGCCTCAGCCTCCCAAGTAGCTGGGACTACAGGCACCCACCACAATGCCCAGCTATTTTTTCACTGCAGTTGTCATTGTTGTTTAGCAGGCCCAGGCTGGGTTTTGAACCAGACAGCATCAGTGCATGTGGCCAGCGCCGTAACTGCTGTGCTACGGGTGCCGATCCAGCTGTGACACTCTTGACATTTTGGGCAGGATAACGTTTGTCATGGGGATGTCCTGTGCCTGCTAGGATATTTAGCAGCATCCCTGGCCTCAGCTCCCCATATGCCAGGAACACCTTCTCAGTTGAGACAACCCAAAAATGTTTCCAGACATTCCCAAGTATCCCTTGGGCAGCAAAATCACCCCTGGTTGAGAACCACTGTTATAGTTATTGATATAATCATAGATAATCATAGGTATCTATAGATAATCATAGATAATCATAGATATAAATATAGATATATTCGCCCAAAATGGACTGTAAGCTCTTTTGACAACTTACCCTAGAAAGTGAACTGAGGGAGTAGTTCGGCAAGTGGAAGGTTTGCATTTTATAATTTCTAAATCACTGTTTTGAATATATTTTTAAAAGCCTGTAGTACCTTTGTAATTTAAAAAAAAAGAAGGAAAGAAAGAAAACTTGAAGAAACTCTAAAATCAGCCCTAGGCTTGGCGCCTGTAGCTCAAGCAGCTAAGGCACCAGTCACATACACCAGAGCTGGCGGTTTCGAATCCAGCCCAGGCCCGCCAAGCAACAATGACAGCTACAACCAAAAAACAGATGGGCATTGTGGTGGGTGCCCATAGTCCCAGCTACTTGGGAGGCTGAGGCAAGAGAATTGCTTAAGCCCAGGAGTTGGAGGTTGCTGTGAGCTGTGATGCTACAGCACTCTACCCAGGGCGACAGCTTGAGGCTCTGTCTCAAAAAAATAAAAATAAAAAATAAAATCAGCCCTAATTCTTTTTCCTAAGTTAAATTCTCTGACTGAAAGCAACCTGTTTAAACCCCCAGTAAAGAAGATAAGAACCTCATCTGAGATTTGGAATTTGGAATTGCTTGCTCTTTAAAAGTAATTAAATTTCCCTGCAGAATCATCTCTTTTGCCTTGGTAATTCTCCAGGCTGCTGAAATACCACATTTGCAAAAGTACACCCACGACATAACCTATCCAGTTTTTTTCCTTCCTTTAGGCTCACCCACACAGGCATCTTGTGGAAGCAGACAGCAAAAGCCAAAGGCACTCACGGGGATACAAAAGGACATGAGTTGAGCCCAAAGGGCATCAGGCAAAGGACCATGTCCCATTTAGAATACATCTGAAAACTGCAGAGTGAGACCTGCCATTGAATGATGACACAGGCCACAAACTCAATAGTAAGATCGATTAGCACGTGTGCCTCTCCTCCCAGGACACGCTATCCTAATTTCATTCCTCCACTAATGAAAACTATAGACTTTCTCATATTTTTAGTAAAATTCTCCAGGTCCTCCTTACATTGCTAGCACAACTATTCACAGTTCATAGAATACACATTTAAAATCACTTTACCATGATTTGTTACAGCTTTGGCTCTAATCATAGCTGGTTTTTAACTTATATATATTAAAAAGTTGTGTATTTTACAAAGTCGAGTGCATTTTTTACAAATTGAAAAATGTATATTCCTTTATAGTTTCCTCTGCTTTTTTCTTTCCTATTGAAAAAGACAAAGTAACATTAGGCAATCAGGATTGGAACATGTCATGACAGGTTCTGGAAAATTCTTAAGATGAGTAAGTGGGCAGACTTTCGGTGAAGATAGCATTGTCACTTGATAGCTTGAGGACTCCTTGGCTCTAAACATTTCACATTAAGTAAAATGCACAGATAATATTAAAAGGCATAACACCATATTAAAAATAAATGTTTTTGTGGGGCTGAAATAGAACGGACCCACACATTAGAGATCCAGGTTAAGCCTAGGCCAAGAATCAGGAGGCAGAGACGGAAGTTTGGGATTGTAAGGGGGTAGAAGGGCCCAAGGAAGTCCAAAGACTAGAATTTGACATAGTGGTGTCTCTCCAGCCACACAAGGAGGACCTAAACCTGCAGCATGTCAACTCCAGCCCAGGTTTCTAACATATTTATCCCTTCTGGGAGTTACCAGATTGTCTTCTAAATGCTTTTCCTCCATGCCCTTTGCACATTACCCTGCTGCTGATCTATTTTAATAGTCTGTAAATGGTTTCCTTGCTTTTCAAGCTTCCTTATGAAAGAAATTCAATCAAGTCTTTCAAAATACTATTTCATTACACTATTATATGGCTCTAAAACCTAGTTATTAGCTCTCCACTGGTAACAGAAATGAAGTCCAAGCTCTTTCTCATTCCCACTACATATTGGCCCCATCATGCACGAGTGTTCTCAAAATGAAGGCTAACATGGGACTCTCTGTCCCTGACTCTCAGGAAAGCAAACATGCCATGCCCACTTGGAGAGCCGAAGCAGACCTCTATGGTCACACTGCCCAGCTTCTGTTCTTCCTGCTTGTCTTCTAGGGAGCACACCTTTTTCACTTCCCAGCTTAAGGGCTTTAGGTAAGGCTGACACCATCCCAGCTCCCAGACACAACCAGGTTATTCTATGCATGGGAGTGAATGACTTAGAGACAGGCACAAGATCAAAGTCAATGTCATCAAGCCCAATCCCTGGGATTGGGTTTCAACTACAGCAAGGTAAGCTCTCTTTTGGCTGGGGTTGCTCACCTGTGAAGACAGGAACCTGGCAAAGCTTCAGGCCACCAACTGCGTGCCTGGGGATGGAGGGAACACTGAAGACAGCAGAGCTGAGAGAGAGAAAGCTTAACAACACTGTTGCAAAACGACATCATGTAATGAGTGTTCAGAGAATGAGCAATCACAATGTAGGGAACATAAAAGTTCACTAAGGTTGCTACTCACCGGACTCATCTGCCATTGACCTCTATTGGTGTGAACTTTTGCTATTTTCAGAATGTCTTTGATTTCTCATTGCCACAGAGTTGTAGACCTCTTGAGGTTTGTTCTGTCCAACTTTGCTTTGCAAACACATTTTATATCTGAAACAGCTACTCAAGTCAGCTAGAGCTTTAGAGCTTCTGAGCCATGTCAAGTTGTCATTCATTACAGCTTCCAAGGAGAAAATATGATGTTTCCTGATTCCAACTCTTTCAATCCAGTACTTTAAAAAAGAAAGCTAGGGGCTTGGTGCCTGTAGCTCAGTGGTTAGGGTGCTGGCCACATGCACTGGGGCTGGTGGGTTTGAACCCGGCCTGGGCCTGCTAAACAACAATGACAACAACAACAACAACAAAATAGCTGGGCATTGGTGGGCACCTGTAGTCCCAGCTACCTGGGAGGCTGAGACAAGAGAATCACTTAAGCCCAAGAGTTGGAGGTTGCTGTGAGCTGTGATGCCATGATACTCTACCAAGGGTGACATAGTGAAACTCTGTCTCAAAAAAAAAAAAAAAAAAAGAAAGAAAGAAAGAAAGAAAAAGAATTTTTGGGGATTTTGCAACTGGGGTTTCTCTCTGATTTAAATCTCAAAGTAACATCTCAGCCTATCTTTTCTGCTGTCATTCATTTGGACAAAAATTTACGAGAAAGCATCCTACTTTCTGGGCGTGGTGACTCATGGGAGGCCGAGGCAGGTGTATTGCCCAAGCTCACCAGTTTGAGACCAGCCTAAGCCAGAGCAAGACCTTGAAACCTTGTCTCTAAAAAAATAGCCAGGCATTGTGGCGGGCACCTGTAGTCCCACCTACTTGGGAGGCTAAGGCAAGAGAATCACTTGAGCCCAAGAGTTTGAGGTTGTTGGAAGCTATGACGCCATGGCACTCTACCCAGGGCAACAAAGTGAGTCTGTCTCAAAAAAAAAAAAAGAAAGAAAGAAAGAAAGTATCCCACTCAACAGAAGGCCAGGACTGGTCTTCATTAGACACAGTACACACCCATTCATACTCCTCCTCTCCTTAGACACCTAGTGCTCATAAGAAGGTCCACTTCTACAGAATGCTAAAGGTAATACTAAAACCCAGCTATGGTCCTGGCCCAGCGGCATCACTATCACCAGGTGTGAAATAATAAGAAACTTCTCCCAGTTACTGGCACAGAGCTTCTAAAAGCCTTTGGATTTGCTGAACCGTAGGGGTGCTAGGAGGATCTTTTGTTCTAATATTTGATCTTTGACCCTGCTTCCTGACACAGAGCTCCTAAGTCCCTTGGAATTTCCTAGGTGACAGGAGCAACTTTGGTTCTAATGAGGGAACTCTTGGTCGGCTCCTGGGTAGCCTTAGGATGGGGGCTGGTTGCCAGGGGAACCAACCTTGTAGTCAGAGGGTGGGGAACTTTCAGCTCCACCCCTCTGATCTCCAGGGAGGGGTGAGGGACTGAAGGTTGGGCCAGTCCCCAATGACCAATGATGTAATCAATTGTGCCTACGTAAAGAAGCCTTCCCAAAATCCCTTAAGGACAGGACGCAGATGGCCTTCGGGAGAGCTGAACACAGAGGTTCCTGAAGGGTGGCATTCCCAGGAAGGGCAGCCTTTCCTCCTAGCTCACCCTGGACATCTGTCCCAGGTGTTCATCGGTGTCCTTTGTGCTGTTCTTCATACTAAGTAGATAAATGTAAGTATTACCCTGAGTTCTGTAGATAGCATATTAACAGAGGAGGAGGCCACGGGAACCCTGATTTTATACCCAGTTAATCAGAAGGATGGGCCACAACCTGAATTTGTGATTGACATCTGAAGTGGGGAGCAGTCTTGTGGGACTGAGCCCTCAACCTGTGAGATCTGACACTCTCTCTAGGTAGAAAGTGTCAGAATTAAATAGAGCTGGTGTGTACTGGAGGTGTGTATGTGGGGAAGCCCCCACACATCTGGGGTCCCAGAAGTATTGAGTGACTGAGAGTAGAGAGTAGGAAAAACACTTTGGTTCTTCCTCTACCACTGCACCTGGGCACTTGTTATAAATGCAGATTCTCAGGCCCTGCCCCACACCTACTGAATCAGGTGAGGCCTGGCAATCTGCTTTTACAAACTCTCCACTTGATGTCAAGGCCCCAACATTTGAGACACTGCTCTACATCATGCCTTCCTTCAACTTCAGGTTGTTTGATTTAAACAAAATATTCTTTACAGAAGTCATGCCATTTGTTTACATTTTCTTTTTTCTTTTTGAGACAGAGTCTCACTATGTTGCCCTCGGTAGAGTGTTGGGGTGTCACAGCTCACAGCAACCTGAAACTCGTGGGCTTAAGCGATTCTCTTGCCTTAGCCTCCCAAGTAACTGGGACTACAGGTGCCGCCACAATGCCTAGCTATTTTGTTACTGTTGTTGTTGTAGTTGTCATTTTTGTTTAGCAGGCCCAGGCTGGGTTCAAGCCCGCCAGCCCCCGTGTATGTGGCCGGCACCATAACCACTGAGCTATGGGTGCTGAGCCACTTGTTTGCATTTTCATAAAAAAAGTTATATGTTAGGCTGGGTGTTGTGGCTCACTCCTGTAACTCTAGCACTCTTGGAGGCCAAGACAGCTGGACTGCTTGAGGTCAGGAGTTTGAGACCAGCCTGAGTAAGAACAAGATCCTGTCTCTACTGAAAATAGAAAAACTAGCCAGATGTTGTGGCCAGTGCCTGTAGTCCCAGCTACTTGGGAGGCTGAGGCAAGAGGATCGCTTGAGCCCAAGAGTTTGAGGTTGCTGTGAGCTATGATGATGCCACGGCACTCTACCCAGGGTGACATAGTGAGACTCTGTCTCAAAGAAATAAGTTATATGTTAAAAAGTTTAAGTTAGTGTTGCATTAGTGCTGAAAAACAATGTGACCTCCTGAAGAACCTCCCTGAGGCTGTCTTACAGTTAATGTTTTTTAAAATATAATGTTGACTAAAGAAAAATATCAAGCCTTTAGAGAATTAATGTTAGTTTGATTCAGAAGTCTCACTGAGGACTATAGATAGGCCTGTACCAAAGCCCAGGAGCAGCCCCCGAGAGAGGTCCTAGCAGATGGAGCCAGCGCGGGGCAATAGGTTTGTTTCCACCAGCATCCCCACCAACTTGTGATTAATGCATTGTGCTACAGTGTTAAGATGGCTATATCACTAGGTGGTAGTGAAGGGGCTCAGGAAACTTCACCCCAAACTATGACTCCTTGGTATAAAGAATAACTTAAATTCAAGGCCACTGGAGAGCAGAATACATTGGAAGGGGCCTTCCCTTTATCTTCATAGACGGAACTGAACAAAAGATCGAAGGGGAGACTGACTTCTCTTTCTCCCCTGTTATCTCAGTACATTGCAGAATACAATCATTTAAAACATAGTACCTGTCTCAGTTTAATCTACAAGTCAATCTGTTTCCCTCATCTAGTCATCTCCCTCGCAACTACCCTGTTTCCCCGAAAATAAAACATCCTCCGAAAATAAGACCTACTTACCGGAAAGATAAGACATCCCCTGAAAATAAGACCTAGCGCATCTTTGGGAGCAAAACTTAATATAAGACACTGTCTTGTTTTTGGGGAAACAGGGTATTTATAGCCCCTAAACACAATTGCCTGTGCTCCACATTTCCCCTCCCCTCTGAAAAGACAGGTATAAGAAATCTGAACTGCACTGGCATTGGGTAATCACTCAGTGATTCTCCCCATGCGCATGGTAGATAAACTTTTCTCTTACTAATCTGCCTTCATTGTGAGTTGATCTTTTGGGGGGAAAGGGCAAGTTTTCCCTCATCCTACGATAGGAATTTTTAAGCTCCATTATAATCTTACCATCATAAATGTGGTCCCACATCAACCAAAACATTGTAATGGGACACATGACTCTAAATGTAGTTTCCTTATTAAAACCTTTTTCACCTTATCAGAGGCTGGCAAACTTTACATAGTAAATGTTTTAGGCTTCACCAGCTAAAAGGTCTTTGTTGCAAGGACTCAATTCTGTCATAGGCATTATGTAAGGAACAAGAGAGGCAGTACAGAAGCATTGTGGGATTCCCCTTTCTTCTCAAGGCATACTGAGATGGAGTTACTTTGAACACATTTGTGTTTCAATAAAACCTTAATTACAAAACAGGCAGAGGGCAGAATTTGAGCCAGAGCTATAATTGGCTGATATGGTTCTAAATAAAGTGGTTCTAAATAAAATGTGGTATGAACCCAGAAGCATAAGCATTGCATCACTAGGTTGCTTATTAGAAATACAAATTATCAGGCTTATCCCAAACCTACTGAATTAGGAAATCTGTGAGTAGGACCTAAGAATTGGTTTAGGAAGATTCTCAGGTGATTGGAGTGCTGGAATAGCATTTCTCAGCCTTGGCTACACAAGGTGGCCTGGACCCACCCCAGACAGCCAACAGAAGACTCAGGCATCAGTGTTTTAAAGTTCTCAGTGACTCTGATGTACAGCCAAGCTTGTGACACAGTGATTTGAAAGCACTATTAGAGTCCCCTTTCTTCTCAAAGCTTACTGAGATGGGGTCACTCAGAGCACAACTGTGCCCTGGTCAATATCTCTTTCCCATTTGGGGGAATTAGCTTCAAAGCTTTTCAATCCATTGATTGGTTCACAGGGCACTTTCCCCCAATCATTTAATATGAGTTCCGAAGGATCAAAGCTCAAAGCCATCTCTGGGACCATCTGTGGTCATTTGTTGTTCTTGGCAGAAGGTGAAAAAATGCCATGCTCAGGAAACACAGTCTGGAGATCAGGGCTGGCAATGGGATGTACTTTCTTTTCTGAGCATAAACAGATATAATTTGTCCCTAGCTGTCTCTCCCCTACCCAAACCCATTTTTTGTAACCAGAAATATGAAGTGAGATCCTCTTTGGTTTGAAGACAGTTTTTGTTTTGAAAAGGCTGATTATAGATGAGATCAACATCCTTTTTTAGGGTCCATCTCCCACAGGATACCTCCGTTTAGGGTGGTGATGCCATGACACGGGGTGCTCACAGGGCAGCCAGGATTGAATTTCAGCGTTTAGAGCAGAATTCACGAATGAGAATGGTTTAGAACCTTGCAAGAGGCTGATTTGAGTTTGATTTTGTAACTGGTCTTAGCATCCGTCCTTTAAATTCTTTCTACTCAAAATGTGGTCCCTTGAACTACAGCGTGGATGTGACCTGGGAGCTTGTCAGAAATGCAGATTCTTGGGCCCTACCCCAGAATCTGATTTCAACAAGATCCCCAAGGGGATGGTGTGTTCATTAAAGTTTGAAAAACATTGCATTAAGCCAATGTTTCCAGAAGTGCAACGGGTAAGAGATTTTGTAATGCAAAGACAAAAATATAGTTGTGAATAGAGTCCGAGAGCTACCAGACTGCGCAGTGAGGTGCTATGTCAGAAGTTATATATATCCTCTAACTGAGTAATTAGCATGATTTCATAGCTTTCTTTAGGCCCTAGCGGGAATGTCTGACCTGAGGTCTGTAGGTCACAGGATGATTTTGTGAGGACTTCCTTTGCTTATCTGTGGTGTCTGATACTGTGAAAAGTAGGTACTGAACTTTTTATGCTAATCAGCCTTTGTTAATGTTCGTGTATTGAATGGGTGGCCCAAGATAACTCTTATTCTTCCAATGTGTGGCAGAGAAGAAAAAAGACTGGACACCTCTGCTAGAGGTTACTATGACTAAATGCTTTTAAATATGGAACCATTATCATAACCCCAGTTTTGAATTCTAAAGGAGTCAGAAGAAGGATAAATCTGAGTTTGAATTTCATGCTCAGAATGCAGAAAGGGTGACTACCACGATGGTGTGAGTGATCTGATGTTATGGGCCAGGCATTCTAAAGAGGCTAACTATACTCTTAAAGAAAGATAAGGGATTAAGGGTACTACTCTTTCTTTTGGAAGAAGACTAAAATAAATTGGCTGAACCACACCTATTACATTCTGTTGCAATTAACTACAGCAGTTTCTGATCAATATAAAACTTTGTAATGCATTGGGTCTTTTTTTTTTTTTTTTTTTGAGACCCATTCTCACTTTGTCACCCTTGGTAGGTGCCATGGCATCATCATAGCTCACAGCGACTTCAAACTCCTGGGTGTTGAAGCAATCTTCTTGCCTCAGCCTCCTGAGTAGTGGGGACTACAGGCATATGCCACCATGCCCAGCTAGTTTTTTCTATTTGTAAAATAGCTGGGGTCTTGCTTTTTCTCAGGCTAGTCTCAAACCCTGAGCTCAAGCAATCCACCCATCTCGGCCTTCCAGAGTGCTAGGATCATTAGCATGAGCCACTGTGCCCAGCCTGGGTCCTTTTGTTTTTTAATAAGAAAAAACGTTGGAGATAGCCAAGCACTGCATTGGTAAGGCTATTGCAATGACATTGACAAATATGGAAACACATGATGAAATTTGTGAGTGTTTCTAAAATAATTTAGTTTGTGAAAAAGATGGTCTAAATATGCACATAACAGCTAGGTGTGGTGGGTGGGACCTATAATCCCAGCTACTCAGGAGGCCGAGGCAGGAGGACTACTTGAGCCCAGGAGTCTGAGGCTTCAGTGAGCTATGATGGTGCCAGTGTACTCCAGCCTGGGTGAGAGGACTAGAACTTGTCTCTAAATACATAAATAAATAAATAAAACAAATATCCCCATCAGTACTTGTTCAAACAATTAACACTAGTAGCTACCATTTCTGAAGCACATGCTGTGTCTGGCACTTTCCATGTAGCACCTCATGTCATTTCATCATCTCTTCAAAGCAGACATTATTAAGGCCCTATTTCATAGCCAGGAAGCATTCATAGACAGTGTGAATAATTTCCCTAACTGACAAGGGGTGCAAGAGGGATCAGCGCCAAGCGGTGGGCAGCAGAGTCCATGTAAGTAATTGCTACGCCATATTGCCTCATGGAGGAGCAATGCCAGCAGATCTTGGAAGTCAGATGCAATCTGGGCAGGGAAAATGAATTGGGTTTTGTAATTTGCAAGATCAGAAATGGGGCAGGATGCTTATCTTTCCAGAGGGGAGATGAGTTTGATACCTTGTTTTCTCACTTTCCAACCAATTCTGGACTCTTCCCATAGCTTCTGTCCTGAATTTTTGTGTTGCTAAGGCCCTTCTTTTCCAGTGTTTTTATTTGTTAAATAAAAGGAATTCACACAATTATTATTTAAGCTGAGAGTGTTAATGAACTTTTTCTGTAAATAGCTTGTCTCCTAATGTACTCAAAGGAATAGTCTTTACTTCTGTTTTTTTATATTGTACACCCTTAATCTGTTTCTTTCTTAAAAAAAAAAAAAAAATAGAGATGGGTTCTCACTCTATTTCCCAGGCTTGTTTTAAACTCCTGATCTTGACTGATCCTCCCACCTTGGCCTCTCAAAGTACTTGGATTATAGGCATGAGCCACCACATCCAGTCAAAAGTGAGATCATCAATGGTTGTATTTCTTGATTGGTAAGTTATTACAGCCAAGATTTCAATGGCCAGCAGTGTCTTAACACTTTGCTTCTCAAACTTTTCCACATATGGTAGACATAATCTAGGGTGGACCTCATGCTCCCTACCTCCTAGTATTCATACCTTTGTGGAATGCCCTTTCCACGTGGCTTGTTTCTAAGCAACAGAATACAGCAAGGGTGACAGGATGCATGTGATTACACATACGTGATTATGTTACATAAGATTTTAGCGTGTCATGATAGGAGACTCTCTGACTCTCTCCCCCTTGCTGGCTTTGAAGAAGCAAGCTGTCATGTTGTGTGCTGTTGAATGGAGAGGGTCACACAGCAAGGAACATTGGGCAACCTCCAGCCCACAGCCCATAAGAAACAGATGCCCTCAGTCCAACAACGCACCAGGAACTGAATGCTACCAACAATTGTGTGAACTTAGAAACAGATCCTTCTCCAGTTGAATCTTCAGATGAGAACCCAGCCCCAGCTGACACCTTGATTGCAGCCCCACAGAGGATTTAGTTGAGCAGTGCCTGGACTCCGTATTCATAGAACTGTGAGATAACACATTTATGTTATTTCAAGCTGCCCCATTTGTGGTAATTTGTTATGTAGCAATAGAAAACGAATAGAGATCCCAAGCATATTTAACAGCTAAGGAGAAGAAGGTGTATGTCTGGAAATCTAGGGACTTCTGGAAATGGTTTTTCATGAGCTAGAAATTATTTTTACTTTGAAAATATGTGCAAATTTGCTTTTACCAATAAATTATGTTTTTGATTGCTTGCCAGTTACATACCTTTAGTTTTTTTACCAAAGCTTCAAATAAAATTGCTCTAGCAAGTCATTTTTGTTTATTGTGGGGATTCCAATTCCCTCCCTTGTATCTTGGGGAATAAAAATCCCTATCAGTTACACCTCTCTAATTTTCTTTTTTTTTTTTTTTTTTTTCTTTTTTTTCTTTTTTTTTATTTATTTATTTATTTTTTTTATTGTGGAGAAGGGGCAGGGAAAGAAGGCGGGGGAAGAGATGAGTGACAGGGTCGGGCCAGTGGCATGGTACCACATTGGCTGTATCTAGGTAGAGGCAGTTTCAGGCCGGGCCTTG
>CAUYPK010050229.1:0-24208 GCA_963574355.1 Loris lydekkerianus | reverse complement strand
GGGCAAAAATATGCTCTGTCTACCCCAAAACAAATGGTCAAACACAAAACGACTGTTAACTAAAATTTTTTGTTTTTTTTTTTTTTTTTTTTTTTTGAGACAGAGCCTCAAGCTGTCGCCCTGGGTGGAGTGTCATGGCATCAAAGCTCACAGCAACCTCTAACTCCTGGGCTCAAGCGATTCTCCTGCCTCCGCCTCCCAATTAGCTGGGACTACTGGCGCCCACCACAATGCCCAGCTATTTTTTGTTGCAACCATCATTGTTGTCTGGCAGGCCAGGCTGGATTCAAACCCACCAGCTCAGGTGTATGTGGCTCACATCTTAGCTGGTTGAGCCACAGGCGCTGAGCCCAATGTACTCAATTCTAACATGAAGGCAGTAGATGAGCTAATACAAGGGAAGGGATAGGGGAATGAGGAAGTGGGGAGAGGGGAGGAGGAATTGGCATGGGGGGTCATGGTGTATGGCACACATCTTGGGGGTGGGACACAATTATAAGAGGGACTTTATCTAACAAATGCCATCAGTGTGACTTAATTGTTTGTACCCTCAATGAATACCAAATAATAAAAAAAGATTCCCATATCTTATGTTTCTTAGAGATGTATCTAGGTCAACATGACCCAGGTTTAATATACATGACTCAAAGGATGTGGCAGATGTTTAGGCTTTAGGAAGCTAACCTGCTTTGCACCTGTTAAAGAAATTCACCTGAACCCTCCTCTACCTTTAAGGTCTGTCTCTGAGAACTGTGCCTTCAGCCATCTTTCTCCTTGGTGGCTGCCTCACTGAACTTGGACATATGCTTATCATCTCCTTGGTTGAGACTGCTGCTTTCACTGTTTAGCTGTCTTCTCCAAGGTCACTGGCCTCAGGATAGCTGCATTAGAGCAGAGCCCTGGCCTGAGAAGTCCCAGCAGAGCACTGTAAGTGCCATCAAGTCTCTCGCCCTCCTTCCCTGGAGGACTGCTACTGACAGGAGAGTTGAACCTTGGTGGCAGTGATAAAACTGGCTTGTGAGTTCTCATCTGTCAGAGTCTGGTGACCATTAAAGTTTCTGGCCCCCTGGCCTGTTTTGATTACTTCTTACTGTCTTTTAGGGTGAGTGACCAAAAGTGCCATTTATGTGAATCATGGCTATGTTCTAGTATGCAAGACTGACAAGACCCATTAGCACATTTTTCTTAAAATTTAGAGCAATGGATAAGCCTCACCCTGAGAAAACTGCTTCGTAGTGATAGTATCTCTCCTGTCAAGTAAGCATGTCTTACAGCTTAGTAAGTAGGAGTCTGGGTGAGGTGTCCTGTTTCCCAGATTGAAGTCTGAGGAAACCTGTTTGTAACACCATCCATTATCTTCTCTGTGTGTCCTGTCAGAGGCCAGAATAGCTGTGTCCAAGGGCCAGGGCTTTCTGCCTGGACCAGACCCAGTGGAGTAGCCCCTCTCTGTGGACCCAGGGTCTGTTTGCAGCTAGTATGCAGCTATAGCAGAACTGGTTCTGCCTGTTTGTGGTGGTGTTACATTGTGTACACTACTGAGTCACCACCAGGGCAGGCCAAGGCTGTGTTGCCGTGTGTGTGTTCCCTAGGGAGAGTACATCCAAGTGTCTGGAGAAGTGGAACAGGCGAATCACGATAACTCAGCCTGACCTTGAGCTCCTTAAGGCTGGCCCTATCTGCTCTTTCCTCCCCTTCTGAGAACTAGAGGAATCCCAGGAACATACACAAATGGGCCAAGGCTGTAGGACAGTGGATAAACTGCAGGTGCCAGCATGAGGTTCTGGCCTCAGAGGCCAGCCAGCCTGCCCTACACCACAGCAGCAAAGCACCACATTCCACCTGCCCATCTGTGCCCAGTGGTTCCCAAGCTTATGAATGTTATGGCCAGGGTCCACCCTGAAACCCTGTATATGGGTCACTATGAAAGTTCTGAGACAGACTGTGCTATGGTCCATTATGGTCCATTACTTCCAAGAAACATAGTCACAGCATTCTTTCTGATTCACCCATGTAAGTTTCCACTCTCATGGCTTACGGTGTCATTGGGAGAGCTTCATTTGTTTCTGCCCATGTGGATGTTACATTTCTTGATTTCTGTCCATCTTTAAATTTTTGTAACGACCCACATACCTATAGAAGACGCCCAGGTTGGGCACAGTCACAGGGGAGGGACCTACATCCTCAGGGAAGGCCTCCTTGACAGTCTCCAGCATGCCGGCCCTCACAAGAGTCTTCTGCTAGGCGAGGGGAATGGCCATTTCTCTTCATATGTATGTCCATGCAGCAAGGCCAATATTAAAGGGGAGGAGCTTCTTTTGCTAGACACCTTTGCCTACTTCTGGATGAAATTAACAAATGAGGATTCTGGAGCTCTCATAGCTGATGAACTTTTATTTTGATTGATTTCAAAGACTCCCAGGAGGAAAAGATTTTAAAACATAAGCCTAAAACTCTGATGCTATAAAAGTAGTGGCACCCTAAGAAAAACTCCAAACTCTCCACATGAGAAGCAGGAAGCTACCCCAGCAGGGTGCCAGAGGCCTGGACCACCCTCATGGTAGCGCTCAGTGGTAGTGCCAGGCCTGGTGGACCTCATTGTGTAGCTTGACTTCTCCTACCTTTGGGACAAGGAACCCTATAAAACACTGCTCCATGCCCTGCTTGGTTGAGTATGAGTTGGATAGGGAAAGCTGCAATCAGGATTCAAGGTCATGGAAAGAACTGGGAATACCATGGCCTGGCCAGGGTAAACCAGCTGCTATAGGGACAGCAACCCAGAAGCCACACAGAGGAAGATGGAAAGAACTGAGACCCAGGTGGACTGATGGGCCACACCACAAGCCACACCCAAAAATGGGTCCTGGGCAGGGAGCTCTTATGAGCAAGAAACCGCATAGGAAGTTTCTGAGGCAGCTGTACTGATAAGGACTTGTGAAATGGAAAGAGATTGTGCTACATTGCCAACAATACAACATTTCAATCAATCAGAGCAGGAGAAAGACTGCCTTATCTTTCTGTTCCCTCTAGAGAGAATTATGTTATAAATCATTGTCATATGAAGATGTAATCAAAGAGTATGCAGCAAAAACGTAGAGAAAAAGGATAATATAGATAAGTCAATTCCAAATATAATACCAAGAACAATAATATTTTGCTGGCTTTTGTTATATTTGTCAGGTTTTTAAAAATTTGTAATGTGCCTGTGGCTCAAGCAGCTAACATACACCTGAGCTGGCGGTTCAAATCCAGCCAGGGCCTGCCAAACAACAATGATGGCTGTAACCAAAAAATAGCTGGGCATTGTGGCAGGTGCCTGTAGTCCCAGCTACTTGGGAGGTGGAGGCAGGAGAATCACTTGAGCCCAGGAGTTGGAGGTTGCTGTGAGCTGTGATGCCATGGCACTCTACCCAGGGCGACAGTTTGAGGCTCTGTCTAACAAAAAAAAAAAAAAAATTGTAATGTGGGGCAGTGCCTGTGGCTCAGAGTGGTGGGTTCAAACCTGGCCCCGGCCAAACTCAACAAAAAATAGCTGGGTGTTGTGGTGGGCGCCTGTAGTCCCAGCTACTTGGGAGGCTGAGGCAAAAGAATCACCTAAGCCCAGGAGCTGGAGGTTGCTGTGAGCTGTGACACGACAGCACACTACGAAGGGTGACAAAATGAGACTCTGTCTCTAAAAAAAAAAAAAAAAAACTTGCAATGTGTTGTAATTTCTTTTCTTTTTCTAAATGAATATTCACAGAGGTGGCTCACGCCTGTAATCCTGACACTCTGTGAGGCTGAGGTGAGTGGATTTCTTCAACTGGAGTTCAAGACCAGCTTGAGCAAGATTGAGACCCCATCACTACTAAAAATACAAAAGCTAGCCAGGCCTTGTGGTGGGCACCTGTCGTTTCAGCTACTCCAGAGACTGAGGCAGGAGGATTGCTTGAACCCAAGAGTTTGAGATTGCTATGAGCTATGACGCCATGACACTGCCAAGGGTGGGAGAGTGAGACTTTGCCTCAAAAAAAAGATATGTTTGCAACTAATTTTGTATTTTCTTCCTTCCTTCCTTCCTTCCTTTCTTCTTCTTCTTCTTTTTTAATGTATAAACAGAGTCTCACTTTGTCATCCTCGGTAGAGTGCTATGACATCACAGCTTACAGCAACCTCCAACTCCTGGGCTTAGGTGATTCTCTTGCCTCAGCCTCCTGAGTAGCTGGGACTACAGACACCCAGCACAACGCCTGGCTATTTTTTTGTTGTAGTTTGGCTGGGGCCAGGCTTGAACCAGCCACCCTTGGTATATGGGGCCAGGGCCCTACTCACTGAGCCATAGGCGCCACTCATGTATTATTTTTCTTAAGAAGGGATCCCAAGGCCAGCACGGTGGCTCACGTCTGTAATCCCAGCACTCTGGGAGACTGAGGCGGGTGGATTGCCAGAGCTCACAGGTTCGAGACCAGCCTGAGCAACAGCGAGACCCTGTCTCTAAAAAATAGCTGAGTGTTGTGGCAGGTTGCCTGTAGTCCCAGCTACTTGGGAGGCCGAGGCAAGAGAATTGCTTGAGCCCAAGAGTTTGAGGTTGCTGTGAGCTACATGACACTGTACTGAGACAAAGTAAGACTCTGTCTCAAAAAAAAAAAAAAAAAAAGAAGGGATCCCAAGTTGTATAAACTTCAGTCTTCATATAATGTAGATCTGCCCTCCATGTACATGATAACATGTTTAGATATATATATATATATATATTTTTTTTTTTTTTTTGATGCAGAGTCTTACTATGTCACCCTCAGTAGAATGCCATGGTGTCACTGCTCACAGCAACTTCAAACTCTTGGGCTTAAGCTATTCTCTTGCCTCAGCCCTCCAATTAGCTGGGACCACAGGCACCCACCACTATGCCTGGCTATTTTCTTGTTGTAGTTGTCATTGTTGTTTAGCCGGCCCGGGCTGGGTTTGAACCCACCAGCCTTGGTGCATGTAGCTGGCGCTGTAACCACTGTGTTACGGCGCCAAGCCCTGTTTAGATAGCTTGAATAAATTAAAGAAAATTATCTTCAGCAACAAAACCACCTTTTATCCTGCGCACAGATGTAATTTCTAAATACTCAAATGGGGAAAGAGAGAAATTAATCAATCAAATAATTGAGGTTTTGGTTTTACACTCTAAGTATAAAATATAAACAACCACCTAGAAGCAATGTCAATGGGGAAGGGCTGTATTTTACAAAACGGACCGTGCATCTTTGCGTTTTCTCTTTCTAGCCACGGCCAAGTGATGGGCATCTCTTGAAACAACCGGCATAAACACTGCAAGACTGGGGGCAAGACAAAGCCCTACCACAAGATGGGGAAGTATGAGTTGGGATGTCCTGCTGCCAACATGAAAATTGGCCCCCGCCACATGCACACCATCCATGCGTGGGGAGGTGACAAGAAGTACTGTGCCCTAAGGCTGGATGTGGGAAACTTCTCTTGAGGCTTAGAGTATTGTACTAGGAAAACAAGGATGATTGATGTTGTCTACAATGTATCCAATAATTAGCTGGTTCATACCAAGACTTTGGTGAAGAATTGCATAGTGCTTATCAACAGTGGTATGAGTTCCACTATGCACTGCCCCTGGGACGCAATAAAGGAGCCAAGCTAACGCCTGAAGAAGAGATTTTAAACAAAAAAAAAAAGATCAAAAAATCCAGAGGAAATATGATGAAAGGTAAAAGAATGCCAAAATAAGCAGTCTTCTGGAGGAGCAGTTCTAGCAGGGCAAGCTTCTTGTGTGCATTATTACATCAAGACCAGGCCAGTGTGGCCGAGCAGATGGCTCTGTGCTAGAAGGCAAGGAGCTGGAGTTCTAGCTGAAGAAAATCAAGATCTGGAAAGGCAAATAATTCTTCCTCTCTCCTGTCTTAGTTCATGTAATAAAGGTGTTCATTATTCCAAATAAATAAATAAAATATAAACAACTATACAAAACTAATTGGGCTATTAGTAAAAATCTGAACAATAGCGCTGTTTCCTAAATATATTCTGCCTATAAAAATGATTTTAGGCTCAGCACCCATAGCACAGTGGTTACAGCACCAGCCACATACACTGAGGCTGGCGGGTTTGAACTCAGTCTGGGCCAGCTAAATAACAATGACAACTGCAACAAAAAATAGCCGGTGTTATGGATGATGCCTGTGGTCCCAGCTATTTGGGAGGCTGAGGCAAGAGAATCGCTTAAGCCCAAGAGTTGAGGTTGCTGTGATCTGTAACACCATGGCACTCTACCCAGGGTGACATAGTGAGACTCTGTCTCAAAAAAGAAAAATAATTTTAGATGCGAAAAAAATGGAAAGCTGGATGATTTTCTTCCATTGTTGCAATGTCCTGGTTGTTACCTCAAGATAACAAACAAGGAACTGTATATTGCTATCAGGCCAAAACTGAACAGTTATGAAGAAGCTTCAGAAATCCCTGCTGTGTTCAAAATGGTTCCCAATATTTAAAGGGCTCTAACACAATAAGAGACAAATGGGGAAGTGGTCTGCAACCTTGATGGAAATGGGAAAGCAAAGAGGAAGTTCCTTGACCCCTAAAGTTCATCTAGCTTTTTCTACCTACATTAGGACACTGGACAGATTGGAAAGATTCTACAAGTCCTCACTAGTCTTAGAATTCCATGGACACCTAAGCCAGGAGCTGGGTGGCTTTGGATTGCAAAGGCCCTGGTCATTGCATTCATCTCCAAATTACACACCCCCGTTTTTTGTGATTAAAATTTTTAGAGCAAGGCATGTAGCATGTCTATAGTCCTAGTTACTTGGTAGTCTGAGGCAGGAGGCGCTCTTGAACCCAAGAGTTTGAAGTCATCCTGGACAACATAATGAGACCGTGTCTCTAAAAAATATATTTGGACCTCACTTATCAAGTTGTGGTAGTAGTTGTGCTTCACTTGGTAAAGTTCCTTGAGCCAAATGAGAATGGAAACACACTGTACCCAAACCTAAGGGACACAGCAAAAGCAGTCCTAAGAGGGAAGCTCATACTAATAAGCATCTATATCAAAAAAGAAGAAAGATTTCCAATAAACAAACTAATCATGCATCTGAAGAACTACAAAAGCAAGAAGAAGCTGAGCCTAAAATTGGTAGAAGGAAGGAAATCATGCAACTCAGAGCAGAAATAAACAAAATGGAGACTAAAAAAAAATTCAAAAGATCAACAAAACAGAGTTTAAAAAAAAAATACAAAATTGACAAACCTTTAGGTACACTAAGAAAAAAAAGAGAGGCTCAGCACCTGTAGCTCAGCAGCTAGGGCACCAGCCACATACACTGGAGCTGGCAGGTTCAAACCCAGCCCAGGCCTGCCAAACAACAACGACAACTACAACCAAAAAATAACTGGGTGTTGTGGTGGGCACCTGTAGTCCCAGCTACTTGGGAGGCTGAGGCAAAAGAATTGCTTAAGCCCAAGAGTTTGAGGTTGCTGTGAGCTGTGACACCACGGCACCCTACCAAAGGCAACATAGTGAGACTCTGTCATTCATAAATAAATAAATAAATAAATAAATAAATAAAAACATCATCCACTATGACCAAGTAGGAATCATCTCAGGGATGTAAGGATGGTTCAACATAGACAAAATCGATAAATATTATACTCTACATTAACAAAAAGAATACAACCTCATGACAGAATTTAAAAATATAGAAAAAAAATTTAAGAAGAAAAACAAAAGGATAAAGAAAAACTATCAATAGACACAGAAAAAGCATTTGACAAAATTCAACATCCCTTCATGGTAAAAACTCTCAACAAATTAGGTGTAGAAGGTATATACCTCAACACAATAAAGGCTACATATGACAAACCCACAGCTAATGTCATACTGAATGGGGAAAAACTGATGGCAGGAACAAGATAAGGACACCCACTTTTACCACTTCTATTCAGCACAATACTGGAAGTCCTAGCCAGAGCAATCAGGCAAGAGAAAGAAATAAAAGGCATCCAAACTGGAAAGGAGGTAGTTATATTGTCCCTGTTTGCAGATGACATGATGCTATATAGAGAAAACCCTAAAGAATTCACCCCAAAATATCGAAACTCAATAATATCAAACTAATTCACTAAAGTCATATGATACAAAGCCAACATATAAAAATTAGTTGTGTTTCTATACACTAATAGTGAGCTATCTGAAAAAGATATCAAGAAAACAGTTCCCAAGCTACGCACAGTGAAATGTGCCTGTAATCTCAGCTACTCAGGAGGCTGAAGCAGGAGGATCCCTTGAGCCCAGGAGTTTGAAGTCAGCCTAGCAATCTAGTGAGATTCTATCTCTAAAAAGCAAGAAGAAGAAATAAACAATTCTATTTATAACCCTACAAAAAAATAAGATACCTAGGAAAAAACTTAACCAAACAGGAGAAAAAAATCTCTATACCAAAAACTATAAAACATTTATCAAAGAAATTGAGGAACACACAAACAAATGGAAAGATATCTGATGCTCACGTATTGAAAGAATTAATATTATTAAAATGGCCCTACTACCAAAAGAGATCTTCAGATTTAATGCAATCTCTATCAAAATGCTGATGACATTCTTTACAGAAATAGAAGAAAAGAATCTTAAAATTCATATGGAACCACAAAAGACCCTGAATAGTCAAAGCCATCCTGAGCTGGAGGCATCACACTACCTGACTTCAAAACATACTATAAGGGCAGTGCCTGTGGCTCAGTGGATAGGGATCTGGCCCCATATACTGAAGGTGGCGGGTTCGAACCTGGCCCCGGCCCTGGCCAGCTAAAATAGCAGTGGCAACTGTAACAAAAAATAGCTGGGGGTTGTGGCAGGTGCTTGTAGTCCCAGCTGCTTGGGAGGCTGAGGCAAGAGAATCACTCAAGCCCAAGAGTTGGAGGTTGCTGTGAGCTATGACGCCACAGCACTCTACTGAGGGCGACAGGGTGAGACTGTCGCAAAAAACAAACAAACAAACAAAAACAAAAAACCATACTACAAAGCTATAGTGAATAAAACATCATGATGTTCAAATAAAAACAGACACATAGACCAAAGGAACAGAAGAGAAAGCACAGAAATAAATCCATGAATCTATAGCCAACCGATTTGTAACAAAGGTCCCAAGAACACACATCAGGAAAAAGACAGTCTGTTCAATAAATGGTGCTGGGAAAACTGGATATCCACATGCAAAAGATTGAAACTAGACTCCTACCTCTTGCCACATAAAAAAAATTAACTCAGGCCGGGCATGGTGGCTCACACCTGTAATCCTAGCACTTTGGAAGGCCAAGGTGGGCAGATTGCCTGAGCTCATGAGTTCAAGACCAGCCTGAGCTACAGTGAGACCTCATCTTTAAAAATAGCCAGGCATGGTGGCGGGAACCTCAGGAGGTTGAGGCAAGAGAATCACTTGAGCCCAAGAATTACAGGTTGCTGTGAACTATGATGCCACAGCACTCTACCAAGGGCAACAAAGTGATACTGTTTCTCAACAAAACAAAACAAAACAATACAAAGCTCAAAATAGCTTAATATAAAGGCTTAGATATAAAACCCAAAACTGTGAAACTACTAGAAGAAAACATAGGGAAAATGCTTTATGACATTGGGCTGGGCAAGGATTTTTAAAATAAACCTCAAAAGCACCGATAACAATAGAAAACATAGACCAATGGAATTACATCAAATTGAAAAGCTTTTGCACAGAAACGGAAACAATTAACAAAGTGAATTACAATGAAATTACATCAAACTAAAAAGCCTTTGCATAGCAAAGGAAACAATTAACAAAGTAAAGAGACAACCTATAGAATGAGAGAAAATATTTGCAAATTGACAAGGGTCAGTATGATGTATAATTCCTTAATATATAAGGAACTTAACAGCAAAATCCCAAATAACTCAATTTAAAAACAGGCAAAAGTTCCTAATAGACATTTTTCAAAAGAAAACATACAAATGGCCAACAGGCATATGAAAAAATGCCTCAATGTCACTAATCATCAGGGAAAAGCAAATAAAAACCACAATGAGATCTCACCTCATTCCAGTTAGAATGGCTATTATTAAAAAGACAAGAGAAGTTCGATGCCCGTAGCACAGTGAGTAGGATGCCAGCCACATATACTGAGGCTGGAGGGTTCGAGCCTGGCCGGGGCCTGCTAAACAACAATGACAACTACAACAGAAAAATAGCCAGGCATTGTGGCAGGCACCTGTAGTCCCAGCTACTTGGGAGGCGGAGGCAGGAGAATTGCTTGAGCCCAGGAGTTGGAAGTTGCTGTGAGCTGTGGTGCCACAGAACTCTACCCAGGGTGACGCAGTGAGACTGTGTTTAAAAAAAAAAAAGACAAATGAAAACAAGTGTTGGTGAGGATGTGGAGAATGGGAAACGCTTATACACTGGTGGTGGGAATGTGAATTAGTACTGGCTACTATATAAAAAAGTTTGAGAGTTCCTCAAAAAATAATAATTAGAACTACCATACAATCTAGCAACCCCACTGCTGGGGATAGATACGAAGGAAATAAAATTGGTACATGGAAGAGACATCTGTACTTCCATGTTCCTTGTGGCCTTCTTCACAATTGCCAAAATAGAGAAACAATCTGGTAAATGTCCGCTAACAGATAAATGGATAAGGAAAATAGCGCATAAAATATACAGTGGAGTATTATTCAACCATAAAAAGAATGAAACTGTGTCATTTATGATAACATGGATAGACCCAGAGGGCATCATATTAAGTAAAATAAGCCAGGCACAGAAAGACAAATGCCATATGATCTCACCCATATGTTTAATTAAAAATAAAAATGTTGGCTCAGCACCTGTAGCTCAAGCGGCTAAGGCACCAATCACATACACCAGAGCTGGCGGGTTCAAATCCATCCCGGGCCTGCCAAACAACAATGACAACTACCCCCCCCCCAAAAAAAAAATAGCCAGGTGTTGTGGTGGGTGCCTGTAATCCCAGCTACTTGGGAGGCTGAGGCAAAAGAATCGCTTAAGCCCAGGAGTTGGAGGTTGCTGTGAGCTGTGATGCCACAGCACTCAATCCAGGGCGACAGCTTGAGGCTCTGTCTCAAAAACAAATAAAAAATAAAATTTAAAAAGAACATTGATATCACAGAAGCAGAGAGTCAAACAGTGGTTACCAGAGACTGAGGAGGGGAAGGAAAAGGAGAGAATAAAGAGGGTGGCCAATGGGCACTCAAAGACAATTAGATAAGAGGAACAAGGTCTGGTGTTTTACTGCAGAGCAGAATGATGACAGTTAACAGTTATGGTATTATATATTACAAAATAGCCAGAAGAGAGGCTTTGGAATGTGTTCTCACCACAAGAAATGATGAATGTGTAAGGTGATGGATATGCTAAATATCCTGATAGGATCATTATACAACATATCATACATGTGTATCAAAGCATGCAATTATACCTGTAAATATGCACAATTACAATGTGTCGATAAAAATAATAAATAAGGACAACAAAATAATCTAAAACTCCCAAGTTTCTTCAATAGTAATTTGTAAGGAAAACTCTTGAATACATTAAATTGTTCTAATTTTCACTTAAAAGATAGCTCTATGTCTTCTCCCTGGTTTTATCATGGTATAAAATATAATGCAAACACTGTGTTGTGATTTTTGTAAGATTTAAGATGTATCTATTATTAATTTATCACAAAGAAATTTATTAAATGGATCTTTCTAAACTCATAATACTTAGCCTATAGATCATGCACATTTTCATTTTTGCACTAAATATCTAAAGTTGAACTAAACTGATTTATAATTAATGCCTATATTTTAAAAATCAATCCTATGAACTGATGACTCCATACTGAATCTCAGAGTCAAAGCATTCTATAATAGACATACTCTTACTTGACAATGTGAATGTTACTTTCTTTGCATTATTATTATTATTATTATTATTATTGCTTAATATTTCCATGTAGCAATTGTCTGATTCCTTCTCTGAATATATTTATGTTCATTTGTTCTTTTTTTTTTTCATTCGTTCTTTATGAGGTTTTTGTTTCTAGTCCTTATCTTAAACATTGTTACTGTTATTAAATTTTAAGCCTTTTTAATTTTGTGAAGGCAAAAAAATGGAAACCTAATAAACATATGTATATGTAAAAATAAAAAAAAAATTTTAAATCAATCTTATGAAACTTCCAATATAACAGTAGTTATGTAGCCCTACGCAGGTTCTCTACTTTATAAAGTGAATAGGTTTTCAAGTGTCATATTTCTGTCAACTTTTCACCACCTGCAGTCATACTGTTTTTCAATGTCAACCTACTGTAATTTCTAAGATTCCCTAATCTATTGAGTTTGAGACCTTGGGTAAATAATAAATTCAGATAATTAGCAACTAATCTTTTTTTTTTTTTTTTGAGACAGGGTCTCACTATGTCACCCTGGGTTGAGTGCCGTGTGGAACCACAGCTTAGCAACCTCAAACTCTTGGGCTTAAGCGATTCTCTCACCTCAGCCTCCCAAGTAGCTGGGACTACAGGTGCCCACCACAACACCTGGCTATTTTTTTGTTGTAGTTGTCATTGTTGTTTAGCAGGCCTGGGCTGAGTTCAAACCCACCAGCCTCAGTGTATGTGGCCAGTGCTGTAACCACTGTGCTACAGGCGCCAAGCCAGCAAGTAATCTTTAACTGGACAGTCTCCAAAGGAATGAAAATTCATAAAGACAGAAAAAGCAGAAGTACATAGTTACTTTTGTCTTGTGTGTTTTTGTCTATGCATAAACACAATTGTCCATCATAAAACAAACTCAAAGTAAATCCAGAAAATCACTGTAATACAAACACTGTTTTGTGTTATACCCGATTTTTAAATTTTTACTTTAAAACAAAAAGTCTTAAAACTTTAGGGCAGCACTTGTGGCTCAAAGGAGTAAGGCACTGGCCCCATATGCTGCAGGTGGTGGGTTCAAACCCAGCCCCAGCCAAAAACAAACAAACAAAAAAAAAAAAAAAAAAAAAAAAACTTTAACTAATATCACTGCCTGAATATCTGTTACTGTGAATGTATACAGAGGGTACCAAAAGTAGTGTATATGTTTTTAAGAAGGGAAAAAACTGTATTACATTTGTAATACCCAAGTCACGTTTGAGTTCTGCAATTATAAGAGGTGCTCAATGTGACTTGTATTCATCTTTTGCCATCAATATATATTAAGCATTATAATTTTAATACAGCTTTTCCCTTTCTTAAAATATGTATACATTTTTGGCACCCTCTGTACATGCGTATTTACATAAGTACACATAAATGCTTTTAAGCTTCTGTATACTAGAGTGGAAAGGCCTGGGGGCACAGAAGAAAGAGGTCCTTAGGTGATCAATGCATTTGCAACACTATGAATTCTACCTAGAGCCAGAATGTTTCTCTCACTCCACCAAGAAAATCACAGCTCCCCAAATTCTGTTACAGGGGTGTTTTTTTGCTGCCCCTGGGCATCATTAATTCACAGCTGCTGTCAATTATAAGAAAACAGATCCAAACAAAACAAGAGCAAAGGCTCTTCCTTCAAGGAGGAGCTAATATTCCTACTGGTTATCATGTTACTTTCTCCTGTGGGTTGTTATCAAATATTGGGACTCTGGTTACACTGTCAAGGCCATGGGCATTTCTCATTCTAGGGCACATGTGCTCTTATCTTAAGCAACTGGCCAGTCTCCTCTGACAGTCTCCTCTTTGATACTGGCCTTCTCCAAGATCAGTCCTCAA
Source organism: Loris lydekkerianus (assembly GCA_963574355.1). Taxonomy (NCBI): domain Eukaryota; kingdom Metazoa; phylum Chordata; class Mammalia; order Primates; family Lorisidae; genus Loris; species Loris lydekkerianus. The sequence goes on along the minus strand of CAUYPK010050229.1, from coordinate 10,441 downwards.
ATTAATAACAATGCTGACAAGGGTCTTCATGCCACCACCTTGGGTGGATGGCTGCTTGGAAGCATCAGGTTTGTCCCTTTGCCTGGCCTGAGTAACCCCTTGTATGGTGCATTGACGAAGGGGAGGAGTGATGAGGTGTGATCAGAATGCTTCACAGTCATTAAAAGCAACTCACAGGGATTATAAAAGCTACCCTGTACATTTGTTAGAATGTCATTAATTTAGATATCTTTTGGTAGAAAGGAATGCAGTACCGACACATGCTACAATTTAGATAAGCCTCAAAAACAATATGCTCTGTAGCTGGGTGTTGCAGCAGGTACCTGTAGTCCCAGCTACTCAGGAGGCTGTGGCAAGAGGATCATTTGAGCCTGTGACTTGGAGGCTGCACTGAGCTACAATGTGAGACCCTGTCTCAAGAACAAAACAAAACAAAAATAAATTATGCTCTGGATGGGCACAGTGGCTCACTTCTGTATTCCTAGCACTCTGGAAGGCTGAGGTGGGTGGATTACTTGAGCTCAGGAAAGCAAGACCAGCCTGAGCAAGAGCAAGACCTTGTCTTTACTAAAAATGGAAAAACTAGCCAGGCATTGTGGCAGGTGCGGTGTAGTCCCAGCTACTTGGGAGGCTGAGGCAAGAGGATCTCTTGAAGCCAAGAGTTTGAGGTTGCTGTGAGCCATGGCACTCAGGGCACAGAGTTTTGAAAATAAAAATAAATAAATGCATAAAGAAATTATGCTCAGTGAAAGAAGTCAGATACAAAAAGTCACATATTGTACCATTTATTTTATATAAAATAATCCAGAATAGGTAAATTTATAGATATAGAAAGCACATTGGAGTTGGCAGGGGCTAGGGGCAGTGAGGAATGGATATATGGTTTCTGTTTGGGATGATGAAAATATTCTGAAACTAGATAGTGGTGATAGCTGCACAACATTGCAAATGTACTAAATGCAGGGGGCGTGGTGGCTCACGTCTATAATCCCAACACTTGGCAGGCCGAGGTGGGTATATTGGCTGAGCTCACAAGTTGGAGACTGGCCTGAGCCAGAGCAAGACTTCGTCTCTAAAAATAGCCAGGCATTGTGGCAGGCCCAATGTGGCAGGCATTGTGTGTAGTCCCAGCCACTTGGGAGGCTGAGGCAAGAGAATTGCTTAAGCCCAGGAGTTTGAGGTTGCTGTAAGCTATGACGCCACGCTATCAAGGGTGACAAAGTGGGACGCTGTCTCAAAAAAAAAATGTACTAAATGCCACTGAATTGTACACTTTTATGGTTAATTTTATGTCATGTGAATTTCACTTCAATTAAAAAACAATGTTTTGGTAGTCGCATAATTTCTTGGGATAATTTTTAAATGCTTGTATTTTTATACAAGAGATAGCACAGGTACTCAGCACAATGTGCAGTGTGTGTGTGTGTTTTGAGATAGGGTCTTGCTGTGTTAACTCACTGCAACCTCAAACTCCTGGGCTCAAACGGTCCTCCTCTGAGTAGCTGGGACTACAGCTGTATACCACCACATCCAGTTAATTTCTTAAATGTCTAGTAGAGACAGGGGTCTCATTACGAGGCCCAGGCTGGCCTTGAACTCCTAAGCTCAAGTGATCCTCCTGCCTTGGGCTCCCAAAGTGCTGAGTTTACAGGTCTGAGCCACTGCACCCAGACAACATTTTGCCTTCTGAAAGATTTTATTGCAAGGTTTAAAATCTCCTTGTCTGGTAATAGCTTTAGTGACATACAAAATGGAAATTGTCAGGCACAAGGTAGCTGGAATAAATGGACTAGCAGGACAGTGTCATGGTGTACAGCCTAGCCACTGCATCCACACCAAGGCTTATCAAGTAGTGACAATGTAGATACCAATATTTAGAAAGCAGAAGTGCCACTGTTACAGACCCATGCTTTCCCCTGTCAGAGAGCCCAGGGCCAATAGTGTAACAACATCTTCCTATTCCTTGGGTTTTCTCCTAAATGTGGAGAATACCTCTCACTTGATGTGGAGGACTATGTTCAAAGTTGGCCACCACAACTGGTTCCATCCTTCACATCCGTTTGCAATATTACTTGGCACTCTTCCCAACAATGGGTGAAGTATATGTCCTCTTCTCCTGCATCAGAGCTGGCTCTATGACCTGTTATGAGTAATAGAATGTAGCAGACGTGACACTGAGTGACTTCCAGGTCTAGGCCATAGAGGCTTTGCAGTTTTGTATTTTCCCTTTTGGAAACCAGCACCATGGCAAGAAGTTTGGGCTGTTCTCCCTGAGAGGCCACATGGAGAGCAAGGCCCTGGAGGATGAGAGAGAATACAAGCCAGCTAACAGCCAGCACCAACTACCAGACATGGGATGGAGATCATCTTGGATGTTCCAGCCTTGGCTAAACTCCCAGCTGAATAACATTACCCTAACCAGCACCATGTGGAGCAGAAGAACCACTCCTCATAGGTTAGTCAACACATAAACTTGTAAGAATAACAAATTGTTGTTATTTTAAGCTACTAAGTTTTGGGGTGGCTTGTTATGCAGGACAACACTCGAGACCCAGACAAAATGGAAGGGTGTGGCTCGGCACCTTAGCTCAGTGGCTAGGGTGCCAGCCACATACACCAGAGCTATCAGGTTTGAACCCAGCCCAGGCCTGCCAAACAACCATGACAACTACAACAAAAAAATAGCCAGGTGTTGTGGTGGGCACCTGTAGTCCCAGCTACTTGGGAGGCTGAGGCAAAAGAATTGCTTAAGCCTAAGAGTTTGAGGTTGCTTTGAGCTGTGACACCACGGCAGTCTACCAAGGGTGACATAGTGAGACTCTGTCTCAAAAAAAAAAAAAAAAAAAAAAAAGGGAGAGTGTGTGGTAAACTCCCGGGAATGGCTTGCAACTACCTGAAAACCCTGGCAGACTAATTTGTAGAGGCTCTCAAGCTCAAAATCCTATGACAAATCCCATCCAGAAGTGGATGACTTTCTCAGGTAGAATGCAGGCCCAAGACCAATGAAATAAGAAATAACAAAAGCACTTTCTGATGAAGGAGACACCTGTTACCTGTCCTGGAATATCTTTTGGCATTGTCTGTAGTGTTCTAACAGTCATACAATGAAAACTTTTCCTATGGTTCTTTCTCTATTTCTCCATTTAACAGGTTAGGTCTGTATGGTCTTGATGACACAGCTGACCAATATCAAGGACCACATTAGATTTCCTAGGTGCCACCATGGCAAGAGAAAGCATCACAATGCAGTAAATGCTCAGAAAAGCTGAAGATGATGACAGATTGCAGTTCAGAGAGTGCATGTATAAAGAATGGGTCAAGCTCTTTGATAAAGGAGTTTGGGTTGAGAGCATATTACAGTCTTGACTTCTATAGGTTCGAATTATAGTACATTTATAACTAATCTGAGGTGGAGTTTTATAACATGTTGGCGGAGAACTTGACCAATGTGGGTTGTCTCAGCTTATCCCAGAGCATTGTGGTGCCAAAGCCATGCATTGTGCCTCTGCCCAGGGGTTGCTCGACTCCAGGAAAAGAGTGTTTGCATCAGTCAATCCAGGTTGGTCTCCTTGCCTCCTGAGCTGTAATTGGATATTTTGCATTTGTAATTACAACCTCATCAGAAATGTCATTTGTAATGGTAACGCTCAGATAAGCATATTGAGGGCACTCAGCGTCAAGAAGAAGGATTAAACTGAAGGGGAAGGGGAGATGGGCTGGAGCTTACCCTGAACATCTGGACCATCATAGCCTCAGGAAGAAGAAACCAGGGAGAGGCACCCCCAGACTCATAGGGGCGCAGTCTGGCCTAGGGAGGATAAGAACTCTGTCCTGTCTCCCTGAAACAAAGGCAGCAAAAAAATGTTTCTTGACTAATAAAAACAAAAAATACCTCTTGTTGCACTGTACAAAAGACGAGACAGATGAATGGAATACACACAATAACAGATAAAGGAAATACAACAAAATCATCTGGTGCCTCACACCTGTGATCCTAGCATTCTGGGAGGCTGAGGCAGGTGGATAACTTGAGCTGGGGAGTTCCAGACCAGCCTGAGAAAAAGGAGACATGTCTCTACTGAAAATAGAAAAAGTAGCCGGGTGTTGTGGCGGATGCCTGTAGTCCCAGCTACTGGGAGGCTGAGGCAAGAGGATCAACCTGAGCTCAGAAGTTGGAGAACAGCCTGAACAAGAGCAAGACCCCTATCTCTACTAAAAATAGAAAAACTAGGCAGCCATGATGGGTGCCTGTAGTCCCAGCTACTCGGGAGGCAGAGGCAGAAGGATCACTTGAGCCCAGGAGTTTGAGGTTGCTGTGAGCTATGATGCTACAGCACTCTATCCAGGGTGACAGAAGTGAGACTCTGTCTCAAAAACTAAAAAAATCACCTGGGTTCCTGAACTACAGGACATGTGGAGCCTGACTGACTCCATTTTTTTACTAGCTGACTCCATCTTGTACATGGTTTAAAACTTTGCAGCTGCCAGTGCTCCTCCACTCACATATTGTTACAGGCCCCTGAGCACGTACACTCTGCAGGAACCGAAAGATAAGTTTAAAGTTGCAAGACCTTGAAAACTCCCAGTCTATATGCAACACCAGCTCTTCTTAAAGACCCTTTTGTGTACACTTACCCGCCTCCCTATAGACTCTAATCTGGCAAATTTTGCTTCTGTGACTGCTTTGCTCTCAGAAACAACACCCAGCTGAAAGCACAAGTTAAAAATCCTACTCCCCTGCTTCTCTCTGCCAAAAGGTTTTTCTGGATATGACCCCCCTCTCAGTGCTGGCTAATAAAGGACCCTAAAACTCAATTAGACTCAGTGTGCTGACATAATTCTCTATAATTCTACTCGCGTTTGGGTACAACAGAAGCAGCTACTGTTCAAAGGGGTTTGTATTACCCGCTAAAGGGGATCATGTCATTGAATGTATAAATCTTGTTGATATTTGAGTTGCACATGTATTGTATAAATTAAGCTTTCGTCGATTTACACTGTGAGAGTTAAAATAAACATACAGCCAGATCACAAATTGAATTAATAATTTTAATAGAAAAGTAATAATGAAGAAACTGTGAATGTATTAATGGCACTGCACTGCACACTTAAAAATGTTTAAGATGGAAAACTTCGTTATGCGTATTTTTCCCACAATTTGAAAACATTTTTAAAGAAAAAAAAGTAATGAGATTTCTGGATTAAGGCAGGAGTAGGACAGGACGGCAGAAAAACCCCAATTCCCCTACTTCTGCAAGCCGGGAAAGCACTGGATCAGAGAGCCCCACTCCCAACGTCTGCCACGAAACCACGAAGCAGAGAACAACTGCCACCTGGGGCGACGCAGGCGCGGGGAAGCAAGAGGACCCGTGCGGTCGGAAGCGCTGGAGTACCGCAAGGCAGTGCGAGGGCTGGAGGCGAAGGGATCAACCCCGCGCGGGACACAGGCGCGGCAGGCAGGTCGGAGCAAGGTCGGGACTACAGGAGGGCTGCGTGGCGGGGCGGGGAGTGGGACAGTGAAGGAGCGTGAGTTCCAGACGCCCGAGCTGCGCGGCGGCGCCAGCAGAGGGCGCCCGGGAGCCGGAACGCGGCGCAGCAGGCGGGTCGCTCCGCAGCGCGAGGGTCCCGGCGCTCACGGTAGCACGTGGGAGAAGCGGGGGCGGTAAGAAATCTGCACTAAAACCAGACTGCGCAAAAGTCAAAGTGCTGCGTGGGTCCGAAGGGAAAAAAGCCCACAAAGCAAGGAGATTATCAGCAGCAGCTCCCCCAGGAAAACGTTTTAAGAACGTTATGGGTCCGCAGCTTCCACAAACGCGGAGTGTGTGAAACCCCTTACTGTCACACGCTCTGATTGATAGCCCAGTTTGGCCAGTGGGCGCCCTCGCAAGGGGACCCGCGTGTCCTTTGGCCGTTTTCCCACCATCTCTGTTTCTAACACAGCGGAGATGTCCTGGGCGCCCCTGGTACTTCTTCTCTTCTTCTTTTTTTTTTTTTTAATTGCAGTTTGGCCAGACCGGGTTCGAACCTACCACCCTCGGCATATAGGGCCGGCGCCTCACTCACTGAGCCACAGGCGCCGCCCCCTGGTATTTCTTTTGACAGACGATATTAGGAAATACACGAGTTCCTACTGACATAGCGAGTTCCTACTGAAATTTCCCATTAGCGTGCTTTCTTACATCTCTCTCCTTCCTGTTCCAGCTGAAGATCAGAATCCCTGAAGCTAATTTCTTATTTTCTTTATGAAGAACGTGGTTTGAACATAATATCCGTGGGGGAAAAGAAGCCTGCTATTGGGGAGGGTGGTGCAGAGGGGAAAGGTCAAGGTTACTCCTCCTCTCACCCGTGAAGAGGGTGGTTTGAACATAATATCCGTGGGGAAAAAGAAGCCTGCTATTGGAAAGGGTGGTGCAGACCCGGGGAAAGGTCAAGGTTACTCTTCCTCTCAACCGCCTGCTCCCAGCTGGCGAGTCCAACCATGCCTCTGGTGGGCTGGGCTCCGCAAGAAACCCCAGGTAGTTAAGAAGTGATGGTACTGACTCAACCGAGCCTCAAGCTCAAAACCAAATCAAGAAGTGGTTGACCTTTTTGGAATTTGGCAAAAAACTTAGCTCATACTTTCTGACTTTGCGTTCAGTGAGTGATGACAAGGATACTAGTACTTGGGAACTGACACTGCCACTGGCATACACCCACACTTTTCCCTATCAGAGGCCTCAGCACCAACTGTGTAACAACTTCTTGTTCCTCACACCCTCTCATGGGCATGGGGACCTACCGAGCTCTTCCCTTCCATGGGATACCCAGTTCTAAAGGTAGCTTTTACTGTTTTTATTTCACGGTGGGAACATAAGACTCACCACGGGCTGTGATGCACTTGACAGTGTGATGGAGAATACATTAATTTTTTAAAGTTTAATCGTGGTAAAATACAAATAATATCAACTTTACCATCTTACCCATTTCAGAGTGTACAGTTCAGTGATGTTAGATACATTCACATTGTGGTGCGGTCCTCATCACTGTCTGTCTCCAGAACTTTCTCATTGTCCCAAACTGAAACTCTGTCTCCATTAAGCACTAAATCCCCATCGTTCCCTCCCCCAGTCCCTGGCACCCATTGCTCTGCTGTCTGTATGGATTGAACTTCTTCAGGGACATCCTAGAAGTGAAATCATACAAAGGGCTTGGTGCCTGTAGCTCAGCAGCTAGGGTACCAGCTATACACACCTGGGCTGGCAGGTTCGAAACCAGCCCGGGCCTGCCAACAATAACAACTACAACAAAAAAATAGCAGGGCGTTGTGGTGAGCACCTATAGTCCCAGCTACTTGGGAGGCTGAGGCAAGAGAACTGCTTAAGCCCAAGAGTTTGAGGTTGTTGTGAGCTGTGACACCATGGCACTCTACCAAGGGTGACATAGTGAGACTCTGTCTCAAAAAAAGAAAAAATACAAGGAAGAAGAAATTAAGAAATAAAGCAAAGCAGCACAATTCCAACAGGTTTTTCTGGAGTAAAATTTTATAATATTGTAAACTGACACAACTTTGTGTTTCTTCTCTGTGGTGATCAGGTGGCTACAACAGCAAAGTGATTTGGGGGCGTGAAGGTGAGACAAATTTTAACCCATTCAAATTTCGGCTATTTCCAACAAAACTTTCCAGCTATCAGTTGTTTATTGTTTGTGTGGAAATCAAGACTTCGGAGAATTACTGGTAAACATGGTCCAAAAAAGATACAGCTACACTCAAAACCAATTTAAACCTTGGTCAGAAAATGGAACAGAGACATTATCTTTGTGTCAAGTTCAATGACTCTAATATTATAGATACAGAACTCTTCTCATCTTCTATTTCTTCCTGAGGCCATTTTGGCAAGTTTTCTCTCTTTCTTTTTTTAAAAGAGGATCTTGCTCAGACACCCAGGGGTGGAGTACAATGGCATCATCATAGCTCCCCATAGCCTCAAACTTCTGGGTTCAAGGCATCTTCTCATCTCAGCCACCCTAGTAGTTGGGACTACAGGTGCCTACCACCATGCCTGACTAGTTTTTCTGTTTTCTCTAGAGACAGGGCCTTGCCATGTTGCCCAGGCTGGTCTCAAACTCTTAGCTTCAAGTGATCCTCTTGTTTCAGCCCTCCAAACTGCTAAGATTATAGGAGTGAGCTACCAAGCCTGGCCTAAATTGTGTTTTTCTAAGAGTTTGTCCATCTCATCCAAATTTTCACATTGATTGGGATAAAGTTGTAATTTTCTCTCTGAATAATGTTTATGGACCTAAGGTGAGGGTCCCTTGCCATTCCCCATATTGGTTATTTACACCTGGATTCCTGATGTTCACACCCTCCTTCCATGAGACAAATACACACAGCCTACCATCTTGGTTTTTCAGCTGAGGACAACTCCATCCTTGGAGTTGGACTTGATTCCTCTCTTCCTCTAACTCAGTGGTTCTCAATCTGTGGGTCGCGACCCCTTTGTAACAATGAAAATACATCGCAGCATTAGGAGGGTTGAGAACCACTGTTCTAACTGCTTCCACCTAAACTACCAGGAACTCCTGTTGGCTCTACCTACAAAAGCTCCCCTGAGGCTCGGCACCTGTGGCTCAAGCGGCTAAGGCGCCAGCCACATACACCTGAGCTGGCGGGTTAGAATCCAGCTCAGGCCTGCCAAACAACAATGACAGCTGCAACCAAAAAATAGCCGGGCGCCTGTAGTCCCAGCTACTTGGGAGATGGAGGCAGGAGAATTACTTGAGCCCAGGAGTTGGAGGTTGCTGTGAGCTGTGATGCCACAGCACACTACCCAGGGCAACAGCTTGAGGCTCTGTCCCAAAAAAAAAAAAAACAAAAACAAAAAAACTCCCTTGAATCTGGCACCTATCACGACCCTATTGGCCTCTTCTCTCACAGGAGTTATCTCTCACCTGGGTCACTGCAGTAGCCCCCACCTGGTCTCCCTTTTTCTGCCATAGCCCCTACAGCTTCCAGACAACAACCAGAGTGAGTTTGTTAGATATAAGTCAGATCCTGTCACTTTTCCTTCAAAATCATGCAATGCTCCCCATCTCATTCAGGGTAAAAGCTTACATGCTGAAAATGGCCTCCAGGTCACATATGATCTGGCTCCCATCCCCTCCAACTTTTCCTCCTCTTCACCACTCACTCACTCACTCTGCTCCTTAATAGGCCAGGCACACTCCTGCCCCAGGGCCTTTGCACTTGCTGGTCCTTCTCCTGAGATACCTTCCTCCATCTCTGCATGGTCTCCCACTCACTTTCCCTCCCACTTTCCCTGGAGTCTTTGCTTACATGGCCCTTTCTTAGCAAGGCTCAATCTGATACTCTAAAAAGAAATGGGCATCCATCCTCTTTCCACTCTGGCACTCCCAATCTCTGTATCCCTCTTTTCCATTTTCTGTTCTCCATCCTACTTATCTCTACTTATTTATTGTGTCTGGATCCCACAGCAGCTGCAAGAGGGCAGGGATCTCCACTATTCACAGATGTGCCCCAGGGGCCTAGAACAGTGCCCAGCCTACAAAACATATATTTTTTTCTTTTTGAGACAGAGTCTCACTCTGTGCCCTGGGTAGAGAGCTGTGGTGTCATAGCTCAAAACAACCTCAAACTCCTGGGCTCAAACTGTCCTCCTGCCTTGGCCTCCTGAATAGCTGGAACTGTAGGTGCCCACCACAACACTCAGCTAATTTTTCTATTTTTAGTAGATATGAGGTCTCACTCTTGCTCAGGCTAGTCTCAAACTCCTGAGCTCAGGGGATCCTCCCATCTCAGCTTCCCAGAGTGTTGAGATTACAGACACTAGCCACCATGCCCAGCCTCACAAAAGGTACTTAATAAGTATCCATTGAACAAATTACTGACTGAATTTTCTGTTCCAAACACTGTGCTAAGACTCTTCAAAAGGATGATCTCATTTAAGCCTTACAGCAAGTAAATGTCCTGATAAAGAAACTACACTTTAGAAGTGGATGTGACACACACTTTGTGACCTTGAGCAGCGAGAAGGACAGGGACTTAGGAGGGTGAGATTATGAGGTTGAGCTGAGCATGTGGAGACTATACCATGCAAGAGTGTCAGCAGGGTGGGGGACCCCACAGCTTGGAGGGATGAGAAAAATCCAACTATTGTCAGGTCCTGAGGTGGGTGAGTCAGGACATAGGGATGTTCAACAGACATAGGGAAATGGTACACTTTTGTCTTCTGGTGTGTGTCTACAGGTCTCTGTGGAATTTAGGGTAGGAAGACCTTTTCAAACAAGGTAGGAAGGCCAGAAACCAAAAAGGAAACATAGTCATATGTAACCACATAAAAATTAAAATCCAACCAAGTGAGGTGGGGCTGCCTGTAATCCCAGCACTCTGGAGGGCCAAAGTGGACAGATCGTTTGAGCTCAGGAGTTCAAGACAATCCTGAGC
>CAUYPK010050227.1:0-59259 GCA_963574355.1 Loris lydekkerianus | reverse complement strand
GCCTCACTTGGTCTGCAGAGAGTGTACATACAGACTTTTCATCATAGTCTTTTCTGCCTGACGCTCAGCCTGAGTGGCTCATGAAGACAGGCCTTCCATGTCACACTCTCATCATGCCAAAGACTTCAAACCATCTCTTCTCAGATTTTGACTCTCAGAGCTAAAGAAATATGCCTTCATGATTAGATGTCAGCTTCCTTGCTGCCTTGTAACCTGGAGTTCACAGGCTCAGTTTTTTTTCACCAAATGGGTATCTCAGATGTTAGCCTTGGGTAGATTCAACCAGAGTGAAGAGAAGAAGACATTGTGCTTATGCTGTCATTATACCTTATTTTGAGATTTTTCAAAGATGGATTATCAAGCAGGTGAAGCAGATCGAGAAGTTTCTCTTTTGAGAAGTTGGAAGATAAAGTGCTGCATGGTGCTGCCCCCAACTGGTTCTTTTTGGTGTTCACATTATCATCACATGAGAAAATCTCAGGTCATATGACATTTAAATTTTTTCTAAGTGCTTTCCTATGTTTTATCAGATTCTCATACTAACACTGTAAGTTAGGTGTATTGAGAATTATCATACCTACTTTATAGCTGAGAACAATAAAGGGTGCATAGGCTTATTAGTTGGTTTGTCCAAATTAAATGGCAATTAGGCAGAATTAGACTAGAATTCAGATTTCTTGTCTCTTATCTCATTAGGTTCCCTAGTACTTGGTAAATTCAATATCACCCCCAAATAGTATTTAGACTGAAAGGAGTTTCTCCCTTTTTCTCCCATGGAAGAAAGAAAAAGAAGATATATCATGTAAGGTTTGAGTAAATTCATTTTTGAGCACCTATGTTGCATGAGGTTCTCTGACTCAGATGCTGTGGTCTGTGACTCTCGAATGCAATGTAATGGTAAAGAGGATGGATCCTGAAGTCAGACTGCAGAGTCTACTTGTCTCTGCTACTAAAGAATTGGATAACATTGAGCAAGTTGCTTAACCTCTAAATGCCTTCTGTAAAATGAGAGTAATAGTATGCGATAGAGTTATTGTGCAGAATAATGAGGTAACATTATATAAAGTTCTTAGAATAATGCTGGCCAGTTGTAAGAACTTTATTAAATATTAGCTGTTATTATTATATATCTATAAATATATTTATTCACTATTTTTTGAGACAAAGTCTATGTTGCCCTGGTTAGAGTGCTGTGGCGTCACAGCTCACAGCAATCTCAAACTCTTAGGTTTAAGGAATTCTTTTGCCTCAGCCTCCCAAGTAGCTGGGACTACAGGCACCCGCCACATGCCCAGCTATTTTTTTGTTGCAGTTGTCATTGTTGTTTAGCTGGCCCGGGCCAGGTTTGAACCTGCCAGCCTTGGTGCATGAGGCTGGCACCATAACCATTGCCCATGGCGCTGAGCCAATTTATTTACTTTTTAAATAAAAAAGGCAAAGCAGCCCTTGGTGGGTATATGGGAATGATGGCCACATTTTTTGAAGAGTAGATCTTCTAGTAATTTCTCTGTATCCTTATTAATTTCTCCATATCCTTATCTCATACTCACTCCTCAGTTCACTTCAGTCTTCCTCTAGTTTTAACCACTTTACTGAAACTGCTCTGGCTATAGCTGTCAGTGACTTCCTACTTACAAATTCAGTGGATACTTTTCAAGCTTATCTTATTTGATCTATAGCATTTGATACTGTTGGTCATTTTCTTTTTAGAATGTTCTTCTTTAACTTCTATGATAATATTTTTGCTTGGTCCTTCTTCCTCTGCTTATTCCTTTAAATTTTACCATTCCTTTGGATTCTGTTAATTTCCCATCTTACATGTTAACCCCTGGACAATTTCACATATTCCTTCTATGACTACTTTAGGTCTATGTTGTTGCCTCCTAAGTGTCTTGCCCAGACTTTGTTCCTAAATTTAAAATTGATTCTTTATAGGACATCTTGACCTTAAATTTACTTATCCCAACAGAACCATCTCTTAACACTGCCTCTTCCAAAAATCTACTCCTCTCCCTATTTCTAGATAATTAATGATGATATCCAGGGACCAATAGCCTAGAATCATCATAGAGCTTTTTATTGTTCTCATACTCTGATCCAGGTAATCATCAAGTTTTGGGGGTGTTTTTTTTGTTTTGTTTTGGTTTTTTTTGGTTTTTTTTTGCCCTGCCATGTCCATACGTTTTGAATCCTGCCTTGTTCCAGTGCCTCTACTTTTGCCTTGGATGTCTTTCTCTCACCAGGATAATTGCCTAACCTATTTTCTCTTTCTTGTATTCTTCACTCTAATCTATCCCAAAAGCTAAAATAATCTTTTCTTTAAAAAGCAAATATGACCATATTGACCATGCTTCCCTGTTTAAAAGGCTTCTTTTGTCCCCTGTACACAGGATAAAGTCCATGTATTTTAGCAAACCATATAAGCCTCACTTCCTGATTCTCCTACATGCACTCTGGCCATATTGAGTAAATTAGTTTCCTGAATGCAGTTAACCTACAACTTTGCCTACACTGTTCCCTCTGTGTGGACTGTCCATCTCCTGCTACCCCATGTTGTCCTTTCTGACACATTTCCTCTGTGCAGTTTCCTCTGTTGTTCCCAGACTAAGTTTATTCTTGGTAGTTCATGGTGCTGTGTATCTGCATATAACCATTTTAATATTTACTATATTGTATTATTCTTCCATATACCTTAACAGGTTGTGATCTCCCAAAGGGAAGGTATCTTTGTGTGCAGCACCTACCATAGTGCTTGAATACAGAATAAGGCCTTGGTAACTTTAAAAAATATATGATCTCTGTCTTCTAGGTGTTCACTGTATAAACCATCAGCCTAACACTTTTGATAAATGTTAGATGGTTTTTCCTTCCAAGGAGTATGTGAAATTGTCCAGGGGTTAACATGTAAGATGGGAAATTAACAGAATCCAAAGGAATGGTAAAATTTAAAGGAATAAGCAGAGGAAGAAGGACCAAGCAAAAACATTATCATAGAAGTCTGATAAATGGTATCTGGTGTTTCCTTCTGTTTTTCAGTATATCAACTCTGGGAACCTGGAACAGTTGCTAGACAGTAACCTTCATTTGCCCTGGACTGTTAGGGTAAAACTGGCCTAAGACATAGCTGTGGGCCTCAGCTACCTTCACTTCAAAGGCATCTTTCATTGGGACCTCACATCTAAGGTATGAAGGCCTTATACTTTGACAACTCTTTGAGACACTGTCATTCTGTTTTTATCAAGAAAGCTGTGTTCAGAAATTAGTCACTAAGCTTAGGAATATGGAGATCTCTTATAGATTTAACATTTAATCACAGAGAACATAACTCATTACTCTTAATAACTAGCCCATAGAAAGCCTGTATCAGAGGAGGTACCTTTTAGTGTTGAGCTAGGCAATACCTTCATCTTTTTTTTTTTTTTTTTGAGACAGAGTCTTACTTTGTTGCTCTCGCTAGAATGCCATGGTGTCATAGCTCACAGCAATTTCAAACTCTTGGGCTCAAGTAATTCTCTTGCGTCAGCCTCCCCAGTAGCTGGGATTATAGGTGTTCACCACATGCCTGGTTATTTTTTTTAGAGGCCAGCTCAGGCTGGCCTCAAACTCCTGAACTCAAGCAATCCATCCGCCTCAGCCTCCCAGAGTGCTAAGATTACAGAGTGAGCCACTGTGCCAGGCATCCTGAATGTGCGTTGCAGAAGCAGATGACATAGGAGGGTTAAGAGATTCTTGCCCTGTAGTAGTGACAGCAGTCCAGGCAGTGTGGGGACCTGTCGGTTTGCTCTTCTATGGACCCTGGAGATGGCTCTTAGCTAAGATCAAGAGTTCAGTGATTTTTAGTCACTAAGTACAGATTTTGAGGGCCATAAGGTATTGACCCATTTTCTGTTTATGTGAATGAGTTTTTGCCACCCTGCCAGTTCCTCTTTGGCATCAGCTGGTCTCTGTAGTATTCTCTTGTTGCCCAAATTGCTATGAGACCAGATTAGAAAAGAGTTGCTTTCAGAGGAAGTTGGCCATGCTACAAAGCAAGCACCTCAAAGCCAAATATCAGGGCACCACTGTGACAAGGCTAACATCAATAGCACTGTTTGATCATTGATGCAGGAACTTTAAGGGAATTTAACATATCTAATAGAACTTCTGCCCAAGAACTAAATTCAAGTCTTGTAGACAGATGTATAGCAGTTTTATACATGCCTAAGAATACCTATCAGGCTGAGTGTGGTGGCTCACGCCTATAATCCTAGCACTCTGGGAGGCTAAGTTGGGTGGATTGCTTTAGCTTAGGAGTTTGAGACCAGTCTGAGCAAGAGCAAGAGCAAGAGCAAGACCATGGTCTCTACTGAAAATAGAAAAACTAGCCGGTTGGGGCTAGTTGTGATGGGCACCTGTAGTCCCAGCTACTTGGGAGGCTGAGGCAGGGGACTGCCTGAGCCCACGAGTTTGATGGTGCCATAACACTCTACCCAGGGCAACAGAAAAAAAAAGGAAAGAAAAAGAAAAATTAGCTAGTTGTGGTGGCAGGTGCCTATAGTCCCAGCTACTCAAAAGGCTGAGGCAGGAGGATTACCTGACCCCAGGAGTATGAGGTTGCTGTGAGCTAGACTGATGCCATGGCACTCTAGCCTAGGACAACAGAGTGAGACTCTGTCTATACATACATACATACATACATACATACATATATACATACATACATACAGTGGGAACATATTCCAAGTGAGTAAATCAGGGTAGAGAAGTAGATGGCTTCTTCCAAATTATCTTAAGCCTGTAGTAAAGGCAAAAGGATCCTTAGTTTACCATCAGCATTACCTCCTGAAAGTATTGCCTTTGTAGGATTTACATGTCGGTGGTTACTGCTTTGGATTTGTGCGGGGGCAATGCTAAGAACTTACTAAGAAGGCAGTGTGGCTTTTAAAAATGTGCAGTTCATGAGCTCCATAAAGAAGCAGCAATAACTACACACAGACTTTTACCAGTTGCTCTAGAAGTAACTAGTACAACCATACAAAGCCTTGGCTCTTGAAGGCAGCTGAGAGAGCAGTTGGTTTCTGCTTAATACCCTTACTGCCTAGCATCAGAAAGCACCGCTGAACTATGGTATTGTTGGGAGTATACATATGAATTATGAATTGTACCTTTAGTTCCAGTTTTTTGTGTTCTATGTTGATTCCATAGAAGCCACTCTGGTGACTTTACCAGAGTGAAAAGCCTATCCAGCTATGGTCTTAGGCTATGCCACTCAATTAAGAAAAGAAATGCCAATTTTCAGAAGAGTAAAGAGAACTTGAATTAGGAAGAAGTTGAATGCTGGAAGGATATAGAGAGTGGCTATTAGGGCACCTTGGAATTATCTTTTAAAATGAGAACCATTTATACTATGCTATAGAGGATCCAGTATTGGACATAGAAATGACTGAAATCCAATCTGTACCCTCCAAGGGCTCTTAATCTACTTGTGAAGACAGATAAGTGAGGAGGTCATTATGTAAGAGCTATAGTAAAGGTACAGGATCACATGGTGGGGCTAAGGGCAATGGATGGGATAGCAAAACAGATAATCTTCTAAGAGACTTGGATTATAGCAGTTCCTAAGGCATTTAGGAAGGCAAACTCAGTCACTGATCTCCCTGTGCTGTGAAAAGAGCAGTTTGTTGCAGTTTGGCTGGGGCCGGGTTCAAACCCACCACCCTCAGTATAGTAGGGGCTGGCACCCTACACACTGAGCCACAGGCACCACCCTTTAACCTTTCTTGAGATGTAGAAATCAGTCTTTTCCTGACTGATCCTAACTGGATCAGTTGATTTGATTTGTACATGTGGAGTAAGCAAGTGTGACTTGGCAACATCTTATTTGTGGAGTTGGTTGGGGGTGAGGTGAAAGAGTTGATGACAGATTGAAAGTGTTTTTGTTGTTGCAGAAACAGCTTCTTTAGGTTAGAGCAAACATTAACAAATGGACTGGGCATTTCTCAGCTCAGGTGGTTTTACTCAGGGTCAGTACTGAGTGTTCAGCTGTTAGGATATCTCAGGAACTTCTTTCAGGTGTCTACTCTGGCCTAGTTCTGAAGAATGTGTGTAGGTTTCCAGGGCCACTCTTTGAGAACCTTGTCAGCTCTGTCCTTACTATGGAGTCAAATGTATGATTAGTGTTCACATTTGACATGTGCTTTTATTTTATTTATCTATTTATTGTTCGAGACAGAGTCTAAAGATGTCGCCCTGGGTAGAGTGCCGTGGCATCACAGCTCACAGCAACCTTAAACTCTTGGGCTTAAGTGATCAATCCTCTTGCCTCAACCTCCCAAGTAGCTGGGACTACAGGTGCCCACCACAATGCCCGGCTAATTTTTGGTTATAGTTGTCATTGTTATTCGGTGGGCCTGGACTGGATTTGAACCTGCCAGCTCTGGTGTATGTGGGCTGGTGCCCCAGTTGCTTGAGCTATAGGCCCGGAGCCTGACACATGCTTTTAAAAGCAGCTTAGTTGCTTCAGTAATCAGACCAAACTTTTCATTTAATAAACTTTTGCCAAGGTCCTGTGTGCCTGTGCTGGGTTAGAGATACAGAGATGAATGGGATCTTTCACTGTCCTTGAAGGCAAACACATGACTCTACTATGGCGTGATGTACTACACTAGGGGTGAGGTCAAAAAGGAGCTATAGCCACGCAGCTGCAGAGCCTGGGCTGGTTTTTGACCCTGAAAAGGTCACCTCTTGACTCAGGGAAGTCTGACTGGGCCTCTGTTACTCCTTACTCAAGGCAAATCATGTTAAAAGAGGGGAGACAATTAGGTGACAGATCTGACCGGCCACTACCTCACAGGCTGGTGCCCAAAGGTGGGGCCCTGGTTGACAGGCAGGCTGGCCTAGGGTCAGTCAGAGTGCCAGCATGCCTATGAGAGGGCTAAAGCCAGGACAAGCACAGAGACCATCCTGCCTGGAAGCTAGAGATGATGCATTTCTACCTGAGATCCAGGGCAAGAAAAGATAAGATGAAATCACAGGATCCTTTCAGCTTGGAGAACGGAAGAGTGTAGTCAGCAACAGAATAAAGATTGATTTGTACATGTGGAGTAAGCAGGAGTGACTTGGCAATATCTTACCAATTAGAAGCCAAGGCTGGGAAGGAGGAGGGAAGGCTGGTCTGGGTCAGACATGGTCTGGCTAGTCTGGGTCAGACAGGATGTGGCTAGCCCAAGAAATGTGTCTGTAAGTCAAGGATCCCCCGCTGTCTGCTGCCTCTGGAAGAAGCAGGTGGGGTGAGGTGCCTCTTGAGCCACAGTGATGTAGGGCTATTTTGAACGCAGCTATTTGGGGAGAGCTACTTTGTGTTTGTTTATAGGTCATTTGGGTTCACCCTTTTTCTGAAGGTGGCAGCATTTGCTCAGTGAGCGTGTCCTCAGCCTCTCCCATGAATTAAATACTGCTAGGAAGATAAGCCCAAACCAGAACCGGCTCCTGAGGAGCTCGCAGCCTCCCTGCTGGATTGTAAGAGGAAGTGCCTAGAGGAGGAGCTAAAGGAGCTTGAGATGAGAGGGGAAGGTGAGGGCAGAAGAGGTAGCTTGCCTTAAAAGACATAAAATTTTCTTAGGTAAAAGGTTAATAAGGAGCATATCACAATGGAAAGAACAGTATCAACAAAGGCAAAGGCTGGAAGGCCCTCCTAGGCTTGATAAGCCAAGCTTGTCTGTGAGGATATGTAGTAGCACCAGGAGCAGGGGTGTAAACCAGTGGGATGGAGTCAGATCATAGACTTATAATATCAGAGGGCTGGTGGTGATCCTATGGACAGTGAAATTAGTGTATCCTTATTTTAACTTGGCAAGGTCTGGCCTGGGTTTTTGGGTCTCTGCATTCTGAGGAAGGAGGAAGGGTAGGGCCTGATTGTCTTCCTCCAACAGACTGTGTGCCCCAGGAGGACACGAGTTTGTTGCTCATTGAGGTATCTCTAGCATTAAATCATGCTTAGCATTTAGAAAGCCAGAAAAAGTATTTGTGCTTGGAGTATGAAGTGAATCTTGGGGCAGCCACCCCAGATCCAGGATTCATTCATCTCACTTAGCTTATAGCCCCCAGATCTGACCACAGAGGTCAGCCTAAGAGTGTGGTTCACCAAGAAGCAGACAAGGTGCCCTGTGGTAGGGAGGGTTCGATGATAACTATGGCTGGATGATCCTATGTCTGGGCCACATTAGCTTTCTCTTTTGGGGAAACTCTAGAACTACCTGATAAAGAGGGATGAGAATGGTTATTCTGCAGTAGTTGCCAACTTTGGCCTGGCTGAGAAGATCCATGATGTCAGGTGGATCTGAGAAGAAAGGACTGAAGCTACAGGAAAATTCTAGCACTTGGTCATAATTCAACTACGGCTCCCTAAATTTGGTCAGTCCTAGTCCTTGGGAAAGAGGAATTCCTACTGGTCAAAAGTGGTCATTGTGAGGCCAGGCGTGGTGGCTCATGTATGTAATCCTAGCACTCTGGGAGGCCAAGGCGGATGGATTGCTTGATCTCATCAGTTTGAGACCAGCTTGAGCAAGGGTGAGACCCCATCTCTACTAAAAATGAAAAATTAAGGCAAGAAGATCTCTTGAACCCAAAACTTTGAGGTTGCTGTGAACTAGGAAGCCACAGCCCTATACCAACGATGACAAAGTAAGACTCTGTCTCAAAAAAAAAAAAAAAAAAAAAGAGAAAGAGCTCATTGTGCCAGGCAGTGCCAAGCTCATTTACTACATAATCTCCCCCCACAGTATGGGTGTGAGAAGCTGGCTGTAGTGGGCTTACCCTTCTGGATGGCACGTGAGGTTCTCCAAGATGAACCCTAGAATGAGAAGGTAAGTCTGGGAGATCTCAAGGCCTAGTTCTTCTTAGAATCTACTCTTAGCAGAAAAGTGTCCAGGATCACCTTTTATGTTCAGAATGTTTTTGGTAAGAGCAGCACTGGTCCCTGGCAGCTGCCCAGTGGATGGGTTGGATGACATGTGGGCAATAGAGCCCAGGCTTGAGCTATTAGCATGAGGAGCAGACACTATACCCCTGACCCCACTAAGAGAAACCAAGGTGTGACTACCCCCCAGGTAGTATGCCCTCTTATGGTATCATCCTCTGCGAGATCATCACCCACATCCAGGCTGATCCAAACTATATTCCCTGCAGAGGTGAGCTGCAGGCTTGGGGATCTGTGGCACTGAGGGGGAGATGATTTTAGGCTATGCAACTGCTTTGTCCTTGGGGCAGAGTTGCTAGAACTCAGTTTGTGGCTTTTCAGGGGCAGCTTCCATCCTCTTCTGAGCAGGCCAGGGTGGTGGTGAGAATGAATGATCTGTCTACCCATGTCTCATATACTCTTCCCACCATACGCATCCACAGAATTTCAAGTCAGACTATGACACTTTCCAGCACATGGTGGGGACTGCCCCCAAATTTTCTGTAGCTCACCTTCAATTCCTGTAAAGTGTCTTTCTCCCCTGGGCTTTGGTCAGGGGCTGACTGAACTCTTATCGCCTGGTTAGGACTGTAGAGGCTTCTAATTAACCTCATGAAGCCTCATTTTCACTGGAGGATGACAACCATACCTCCTTCTCCCTCTGGGCCTCTTGGGAGTCTCAAGAGCCCTGGACCAATGAAAGAATGTTTTTATCTGTATTATCTAGTCCTCTGCTTGCAGGATAGACCTACCATCCCTGCCTTGGGTGTTGATGGAGCACTGGGCAGGTTTTATCGTTGGATGGTGGATCTAGCTGGTCCTGAGACACATGAAAAAAGATTATTGTCTCCATTCACGTACAGAACTCTAGAGGGCTGGACCTACTTGTCACGACCAAGTGGTAGGCTTTGATCAGGTAGCTCCCAGAAACACATTAGCAGCAAAATTCAAGAATAGAATAAACCAAACTTTTGGAGGGTCCTTTTGCCAAATAAAGCATATAAGGAACACACACAAAGACTGATAGAAGAAGATAGTAGGTAATAACATCTTCCTAGACCTTAGCCCTAGGAATTACCCTTATTACCTGGGGTTTTCAGAAAAGAACTCTTAGTTGTACTCTGAATCTTAAAAGATGCCAGAAACAGACTCAACTGCCATCCTGGGGTGGGAGATGGAGGGTAAGGCTAATGGCTGTTGTGGATGCCTACAGATGGACCCCAAACGGTGCCCATCCTTCGTAGAAATTGGGAAGACCCTGGAGGAAATTCTGAGCTCCTTATAGGAAAAGTAGGCAAGAGATAGGAAGGTAAAGCCTATAGGCAAAGGTAAGAGATTAGCCCAGAAATCCCACCCTGACCCCAAGGGAGGATAGTAAGGTGTGGAACCTTGCCCTCTAGGCTGTGATTGCCAAGATCCCACATCCAGAAGCAAAGGGGGGAAAAGAAGATGATGGAAAAAGTACTGGACTCTGTAAGAGCTGTGACTTGGCATATTGCTTCCCTCTGTTTCTTCACTGATAACATAGAACAGTACCTAATTTGCTTTTGGAATGAAAACACTTTTGTGGTAAAGTACTGCTTTTGTTTGTTATGACTAGTGAGAGTAACCCAGATTTGATTCCTGCTATTCAGAACTAATGGAGAAAGTACCTGAGGTAAAGCAACTGAGCTCACTGATGACAAGGTGACCTACAAATTGCCATGCCCAAGATGTACCATCTGGCTGTCTCAAAGCCAGACACCTTCTCCTGTAAACCTACATATACAGTGAGCGTTTTGGACCCCTACTACTGACCGCAAGATGGTACTACCCATAGTGTTAAAGTCAACCCTTTCAGTGCTCACCAGGACCTCAAGGGTCGCAAGATCAAGTTTTTTGACCTACCCCGCAAGTCTGTCGTCTCCTGGTATTTGACCTGGATACACCAAAGCCTGGAATTATGCATTTGGCTGCTTGGCAGGAACCCCTGCCCCCACTACCTGCTTGCCCGTGGTGGTCTTTGCCTGGTTCACTTGAATTCTTGCGTCAAAAAGCCTGTCCATTTGTGGGCCATGAAGAATCACTGTCTGATGGGCCCCCACTACACTTCAGTAGTCTCAAGTACAGGGTAAAGGAGATCCCATCATTCCAGGCATCTGCTCCAGCCCATGAGGCCATGGACTGCTCCAGGCTCCAGGGAAAAAAATGGTTTGGGGCCTAGACCCCAGAGGACTAGTCCATGCCTGGCAGGTGCCTCCATGGAGATGAAGGTAGAAGAAAGGCCAAGAGGGTTAGCTCCAGCCCCCTCCCCTGTTTTAGGCATAGGCCTACAAACAGGAAGAGCAGGATAGGTGAGGGGGCTCAGTCCTTGCCTCATCTTAGGATGGACCTTCTGCTAAAGCCATAAGGCCCCATTGGTACACAGCTGTCCACAGCCTCATGGGCTGGAGCACAAAGCATGCGGTCTAGGCTAAGCCAGGTTCAACTTTTAGGCTCCCATTGACTACGTATGACAGCAGTGAAAGGCTTTCCTAGTGAGGGCCAACATCTGACACCAAACCTCTGAAATCTAGCAAGGAGCTTTGGTCCCCACCAGACCTCCAGTGCACTTCTCCATACAGGACCAGAGGACCCCCTAGTTCTAGGCTGAGCTGGTAGGCAGCTATGACCCATGTTTTTTCTCCCCATGCCAACTGTCTCTTGCCCTTTCTTGGGGCACATAAGGCTACTAGATGAAACACAGAGCCTACCAGGAGGCTATAAGGGCACGGCTGTTTCTCAGAGCTGAAGACTGGGGTGCTTCTTGCCAGTATGTCTAAGACACTTGAATAATTGCTGTTTGTACTTCCTCCATAGTCAGACCAGGTCACTACATTTCTGTGCAAGGGGAGGGCAAGGCAGTGTGGTGGTCATGGCTTTTAGCTAACCTATTCAAAAACCTTTTCCAGTTAATTACTCTATTTTCATATTTATAAAGAAGTCTTAATGTTCTGTCCTATAAAACTTTCAACCTTGGGTGGCGCCTATGGCTCAGTGAGTAGGGTGCTGGCCCCACATGCCAAGAGTGATGGGTTTGAACTCGGCCCCAGCCAAACTGCAATAACAACAACAAAAAAACAGCTGGGCATTGTGGCAGGTGCCTGTAGCCCCAGCTACTCAGGAGGCTGAGGCAAGAGAATCACCTAAGCCCAAGAGCTGGAGGTTTTACGCCACAGCACTCTACTGAGGGTGACAAAGTGAGACTGTCTTTAAAAAAAACAAACAAAAAAAAAACAAAAACACTTTCAACCTTGTGGCTGGGAGTGGGGCTGGTTTTTAAGCTCTAGGGCCTGCTCTAGGTATTTGTCAACAGTGATACACTCAGTTGGTTAAATGAATTGATTTTCTTCCCTTCCTGCTATGCTTGGAGCTTTGGGAAGTCTGTCCTTACAGAGCCACAATAAGAAATAACCAAAGATGAAGCTGGTCAAATATTTTCATAACTTGTTCCTATTGATATTTTTTGTAAAGCTTTCCCAAGACACTTTCAGATTTAAAATTAAATATTCGCATTACAGGTGCTGGTCAATCTTCTTGTACCCTGTGTACCTCAGCCTCTGGGGTAAAGGATAATGTCCAAGTCAATGCAGCAGTATCTCCACCAGGACCACTTTGTTTCCCCCACCTCAAACCAAGTAATAGCTGAGAATATGACATTTACAAGCTAGAGAGACCTAAATACCTCTATTCTACCCTTAGCTGCTCTTTCTCAGCCCCCAAGTGCTAGGTAGAAGTTGGGTCAGCTGCTGCCCCAAGCCAGCTTCATCTTCTGGTTGTGGGCTTTGGAGGAATAGGAGAACTGGCTCTTGGCCACTGTGAGGGGTACAGCTTTGCCACTCAGATACACCTTGTTGTGACATTCAGGGAGCCAGGGTCCAGAGCTGCAAGGCTGAGGTCCCTGGTTTACTCCCACATAGGCCATCACATAACCTGTCATAAAGGCATCAAAACTAGCCTGATGCAATCCATTCCCGGGCACTGGGTTAGGACTGGATTGACTCCCTGGCACTTCTGATGTAGCCATGTCAGCTTTTTCAGACTTTGCTGTCATAAACCCCGGCTCCATGTCATTTTTGTGACCTTGTTCAGAGCAAGCAAGTTCCTAGTTTCATCCTCAGCCTTGAGGCTAGCTATCCCCACAGACTTGCTTCACAGGAGGACCATCCTTAGTTTCCTCAGAGGTAGGCCCCCTCTGTTTTCCCCTACAATGTCACTGTCACCCCTTAAATCATAGGACTGAGGAAGCTGTGGTCCCAGAGGGTACCAGCCATAAACCTGGAGGTGGGAAAAAGGCTTAGAAGGGGTTCCAGGCATCAGAACTTCCCTTACCCCAGGAAACAGGCAGATGTTCTCACCGAGAAGTTGTCACAGACACTGGTGGATTGCAGGGGGCATGCAGCAGCAGTAGTCAATATGGGCCCTTATGCTAGAAGGACAGCTGCAGAATTCCAGGTTAAGATACGGACTGCCAGCTGCCTGCTGCTTCCCATTTTCCCATTCACTGCAAGAAAGAGGTCCACTAGCATATAAACTCCATGAGAACAGGGGGGTTTTGTTCACTGCTGAATCCTCAGCACCTTGAACAGTGCCTGGCACATGGCAGGAACTCAATAAATATTTTAAGTAAATGAAATAGGCTCATATCAAGTCCCACCCCTTTCCCTCAGGCATTTCCTCACCATTTCCGGAACACATATTCTAAGTAGGAGGCTACGAAGTAAGCACGAAACTCAACAGCATATTTGGTGTCATAAATGCCTGCTGGGAACATCTCACACAGGTCAGTGATGAAGGTCCCCAGATTATCTGGGAGATGCGCATAGAAGTTCTGGTACAGGAACACCAAGTCTATAAGGCCATTGTGTAGCACTAGGGGCCACCGGGCCCGGATCAGCTCCAGAAACAGTGTCGGCACTGACAGGCTCTGGCTCTCATCACCCTAGGTGGAAGGAAGGGGTTACTAGGAAGGATAGAATCCCTCAGGAAACCTCTTCTATAGGATACTTATTCCAGGCTGGCTGGAATAAGGTATTCCAGGTATGGCTGGTACCCTCTGGGAAAATTCTCCTTCTCTGCCTAACCCAATGCTGCTCCCTGAATCAGTCTTGTCTCCTCAGCTACGTCACTAGTGATTTCTCATGTTCCTTAAGCAGCAGATTCTCCCCAGGCATGCAGCCTACTATAAGAACAAAAGAAGTCACAAAAGGGACAGAATCGAGGCTAGACGCCTACCTTGTCATTCCCCTTATGGTAAGGGATGCCCTGGGCATACTGCTGATTGAAGCTGAAGCGGAAGCCATGCTGTACCACGAACTTTACAGACTTTGGTTCTGTGACGTACTACTTCTCCATGCACAAAGGTGAGACTGAACACTTGAGTCAGGTAGGAATGTTCTCCCTGGGAGAGAAAGAGGGTCTCTTATATCAAGAAAAATCTCATAACTGATGTTCACCAGGATCTCAACCCTCCTCCTACCAATTATAGACCTGGGATGGGGGTGAGATCATCTCATACCTTGTCTTAGCTGCTGCTTGAAGCAGGCAAGGCCCAGGGAAAGGATAGGGTCCTGGCAGCATGACACACAGCCTTGTAACATTCCTTGATGCACCTCAGGGGTGGCTGTTGTGGTGGTTGTGGCTAGGAGTTAGCCTCATGAAGGACCCTAACTATCCAGGACTATGACATCCACCACCCCCAGAGATAAGATCTGAGACTAAAATAACAGGCTTTTTATTGGTTCAGCAAACTCTGTCTTTAAGCCCACTCAGCTCCTATAGGTGATAGGACCCCAGCACGACCTTTTACAACTGTTTGCCCTCCCTGTTTCCCAACCCTCACCGTGTCCACAGCCACGAAGTTAGTTGTCTTTATGACCAGCAGGAGGGATGGCCACATCTCCTTGAAGTTGTTGCTTTGCACATCCACCACAGGAACCTGGACTGCTAGGTCCTCCCCAGATTTTGTGCTTTTGCTGACACTATCTGGGAGTAAGGAGGGTGATGAATGTTCATGCTCAGTCAAGACCCCAGGCCAGAGAAACAGACATCAGTTATCAAGCAAGGCAATGGTTGAGGGGAAGGGGTCCATTGATAGCTTTTCCCTCAAGCTTTTGCATCCCATGTGTTCAACACAACAGGCCTTGGAGAGGATAGTATCCTTAACTGGGGAAGAGGAAGCCTGGGTCTTCCAGTGGCCTCTGTGAGTCTGGTAAAATTTCTTCCCCCTAGTGTCATAATCTATAAAGGGGAAAGCTGGACCAGATGACTTTAAGATTTATTTTTTCCATGTCCTGAAGGAAAATATTTTGCAGGGCTTGAAGATTTCAGCTTTCTTAATACACCACAAGGATCCATATTACTGTTCCCAGCAACCACACGTAACAGTTTGCAGTATTCCCCAGAGCCAAAAAAAAATGCCCCACAGTAGACCTCCCAATCGTTCCTAGTTCCTCTGTACCACAACGCTTAGCCTGTTCACTGAACTGAATCACATCTATTAACAGTTAGGAGCTCCAGACTACATCTCCCGATCTGTCACAAGGCCTGGCTGTGCTCCCAACACTCCAGGCTTTGGCCGCCTGAGCCGCAGTGCACGCCGGGACTTGTAGTCGGCTCGTGGCTGCTTCAGGCGAAAGGAGCTGGTCCTCTGGAGTTTCAGTTCTGTCTCTAGAAATATAAGCCCGAGACCTACTTGTCCCCTGGGCTACATAGGTTTTTAAGGTGACCCCTGAGAAGCTGTTCACCGTTGGAAGTTGCTGGAGCTGAAGCTCGCTATCTTAGTTGTCGGCGGCCATGTCTACAGGTCTCTAGCTTCAGTAGTGTGCGGGTAAGCGCGACTTCCGTTTCGCCTCTGAGCTCGGCTCAGGCCTAGGGGATGGGGCGGGGTCTCGCATTCTGAGTCTGCAACGAGCGCGCGCTAAGAGCTTATTGGCTGGTGCGGCAGGCTCGCCGGTGAGGGACCTGAGCCACGCCCCTTGGATTGCATCCGGGAGACAGCGCGGGAGCCGAGTAGGGAGGTAATGTCTTCTTTCAGCGGTGAAGCCTCGGTGTTACGCTGTGTTCATCAGCACGGCCCAGCGGCTCAGGTGAGGCAGTTGGCACTGCCTGACCTCAAGCTTAAAGCGATTCTGGCAAATCCCCAGAAAGGATGGAGAGCTCAGAGAGAGACGGAACTCAGGGCACAGGACAAAGCTGCAAAGAACGTAGAGCTACCCACTGGCAGTCAAAGAAGCTTTTGGAGTAATGGAAGGGATAATGTAGGCTTAAAGCTCTGGCAGTAGGGATGGGGAGGAAGGGACAAACTGTAAAGCAATGACTTTACATGGCTCTAGCAGGCGTCCTCAAACTTTTTAAACAGGGGGCTAGTTCACTGTCCCTCAGACCGTTGGAGGGCCGGACTATAGTTTAAAAAAAAAAAAAACAAAACTATGAACAAATTTCTATGCACGCTGCACATATCTTATTTTGAAGAAAAAAACCAAAACGGGAACAAACACAATCACACCGCCTCATGTTGCCCGCGGGCCGCAGTTTGAGGACCCCTGCAAAGTGTTGTTCCTACTGGAGACCAGTCCTTACCCCAAGCATTCTGGTTTCCATCCCCCTCTCCATGGCTATTCACTGTTTCTAGTTCATTTTCAACTTTTATCTTTCTACTGAATCCTTTTTTACCATTCAGAACTGCTTGTGTTTCTTTGACTATCCTCCATCTCATTACTTTAGTTAATTTAAGAGTTGTTTATTATGTACAGTTTACCTGGCACTGGCTCAGGGGACAGTGCAGTCAATAGAAGAGACTAAGTCATTTCACTTATGCAGTTGTTTACAGTCAAGGGGGAGATCGGGTCACTGACGAATAGAATCACAAGTACGTGACAAGTGAATGGAAAAGTACAGGAGAGGGTGTACAGGGAAAGTACAGGGGGACCTGATTTGGACATTTAAGGCTAGACCTGAAAAATTAATGTATTAGATGTTTGGTCAAGCACAGAAGAGATGTCCAAGCAGAGGAAATGGATTGTATTAGGCCGCAAGATGAACAGACACTTGGGCCACTGAAGCAGCTAATTTCAAGTAAGGAAGCATAGTGAGAAGGGATGGGGGTGGGGGCCTAGCCTTCAATTGACAAGGCTGTAGTAAGAAGACTAGCTCCTATTTTATGTTATTTATTTATTTATTTTCTGTAGAGATAGAGTAGAGTGCTGTGGCGTCACACAGCTCACAGCAACCTCCATCTCCTGGGCTTAGGTAATTCTCTTCCCTCAGCCTCCCAAGTAGCTGGGACTACAGACGCCTGCCACAACGCCCAGCTATTGTTTTATTGCAATTTGGCCGGGGCCGGGTTTGAATCTGCCACCCTCAGTATATGGGGTCGGCGCTATACCCACTGAGCCACAGGCACCGCCCAACTAGCTCCTATCTTAAAACAAGAGTGTGACAGCCAAAGCCTTCCAGTGGCCTATAAGGTTCTTTGTCAACCTGGCCCCATCTGTATGGGTGGAGGGAGGGTGGCTGCTAGAAAAAGAGATTATCTCCCATACTCTCCTATTGGCCCCTACTTCATTCCATTTTAATCACTTTGATGTCTTTACAAACATGCCAGGCACCCTCTTTAGGGTTTGATGTACTACAAACATGCCAGGCACCCTCTTTAGGGTTTGATGTACTACAAACATGCCAGGCACCCTCTTCAGGGCCTTTGCACTCATTTCTTCCTAGAATGCATTCCCCATAGGTATCCATATACTTAAAGACGTTCAACTGCTTTGAGCCATTGGTCACATAGTACTTTAGTAAGGCCCACCAGGACCATGTTCTTTCAAATTACAGCATTCCACCACCCACCCCAGCACTCTACCCTTTATTTCCTCTGCTTTCCCTTTTTATGCTAATTTTTATCACGTAACATACTGCATGCAGTATTTATTGTCTGGTAAATATAAGGTTCATGAAGGCAGGAATCTCTCTTTCTCTCTCTCTCTCTCTCTTTTTTTTTTTTTTAAGGCAAAGTCTCACTCAGTTACCCAGGCCATGGGGTCAGCCTAGTTCACAGCAACCTCACACCCTCACACTCTCACACTCTTGGGCTCAAGTGATCTTCCTGCCTCAGCCTCCCAAGTAGCTGGGACTACAGGTATCTGCCACAACACTTAGCTATTTTTTTGTTTTTAGTGGTAACAAGGTCTTGTTCTGGCTCAGGCTGGTCTCTAACTCCTAAGTTCAAGGAGGTCCTCCCACCTAGGCCTGCCAGAGTGCTAGGATTACAGATGTGAGCCGTTGTGCCTAGCCAAAGGCAAAAATCTTTAATGTTTTATTTACTAAAGTATTCTAATTACCTAAAACTGCTTGGCACATAGTAGGCACTCCATAAATATTGTTCAAGGATTTAGTGGGAAGCCATTGTAGATATTAGGGAAGGAAGTGACATGATTATGTCTAGAAAGTTGCTTTGCTCTTTGGAGAATAGATTATAGAATGAAATATGAAAATAAATGATTGAGTGTTGGTTGGAAGGAATTGGAGGAACAAGCCCTTGAAGAGGAAGAGGTTAGAACAGTGCAATTTGGGGGGGCAATTTTATTGTTTTTTTCTTTCTTTGCTGATTGTGCTTTGTATCTTTTTTCTTTCAAGGAAGAAGCAAGCTCTTTTGATGATAATGAGATTGTAAAATCAGAGGTTTCAAGTTTGAAAGAGAGGCTTAGTAGGGACTGAGTATAGCAGACTGTGTAAGAGTGTAGGCATTGGATCAGAATGAACAGATTGCTTAATCTCTATAAACCTCACTTTCCTCATAATTAACTTGAAGGCAATACTAGTAAGTACCTCATGGAATCATCAGGAGATTCAGTGAGAGATCCAATAAAGCTCTTCGTGGGGTCTGGTACAGAGTAAGCACTCACTAAGTGCTATTGGCTGCTAGACAAAACGTAGCCAGAGAACAGTCAGAGCAGTAAAGATCAACCAGGTACATTTTCTCATTACTCATGGATAGCCAGCTGTGATTTATTAGATCAGGAAAAGATTAGGAATAAAAATGGCTCATCTCATGTACTCAGCCCTACTATGAAACTAATTTATAGCTTTTTTTTTTTTTTTTTGCTGTTGTTGCAGTTTGGCCAGGGCTGGGTTTGAACCCACCACCCTCAGGTATATGGGGCTGGTGCCCTACTCACTGAGCCACAGGTGCTGCCCTAATTTATAGCTTTCATATGAAAGCTATAACCCTATTACAGCACAGGAATATGGGGAAAGGGCCAAGGGAGGGGAGAGGAGGGGGGAGGATGGGTGAAGGGACAGCAGTTGGTGGGACCATACCTACTGTGCATCTCAGAAGGGTACAGGTGAAACTTATTAAATGCAGAATATAAATGTCTGAACACAATAACTAAGAAAATACCATGAAGGCTATGTTAACCAGTTCGATGAAAATATTTCAAATTGTACATAAAACCAGCACATTGTACCCCATGATTGCATGGGTACACAGCTATGATTTAATTAAAAAAATGGCTCATCTCTATTGCTCTACTGATTTGCCATCTATTCTCTGGCAAATCTTTTTCCCTCTCTGACCCTTGTTTGTTTTTTCCCCCTTTTCATAAAATGAAGGTTTGGGGCTAGATAACTGCTAAAGGCTGTTTCACTGTAACCATGCTATGTTTTTGGAAAAAAACCTGTCTCCATACTTGCAAGTACACCTGAACAACTCCTGTCTATACAACCTGGATATACAAGTGCTCCCAAACAGGAGGCTTTGGTCCTTGACCCTACAAGCCCTGGCTTCTTACTTTTTGCAAGTCTCCAGGGCTTACTCATGCTGGTCCCCCTGAGGCCACTTGCTCAGGCATATTGGTCATACCTCAGTGTTACAGCCAGCAAGAGCAAACCCATGAGCATCTTGATAGTGCTTGACAAAAGCTAGTTATGAATAGTGTGGGGAAGGAAGTGGTTACCACCTCTGTAGAGCCTCAAGATTCAGCCTCATTGTGACTATTTTAACTAGGTCTTTCTGTTCCAGGCCATGAGGAAGCCACGAGCAGTTGTAGGACGTGGTCACAGGAAGCAGGCAGCCAGCCAGAAGGAAAGGGAGAAACACGTCCTCAGCAGCAAGCAGGCCAAGCCTTCTGCCCTTGATGGTGAGGAGTTTAATTCTGGCCCAAGTCTCAGGGGGTTGGTTTCATTGCCCATGAAAGGGGGCAGATTTAGACCGGGAAGGGAGCATGGTATATTGAAGACATTAGAGATTAAGTATGGGTATAATCTTGTGTGTTGTGTGTTGCTATGTGACATTTGGAAAACTGCTCTAATTGGCTGCTTTCTTATCTGTAAAATGGAGCAGTAGCCTCATTTCCTCCCTCATGATTTTCATGGGATCAAATGAGTTTATGAAACTGAAAGTGTTTCAGGAAAGCCCTGCACAGGTATACATTATGCCTGGCTGAAACTATTAGGTTTTGGCCCCAAAACAAAAGAGCCTACAGTACCTCCCTGAGAAAATTAAGGCCAGCTGACTCCAGCTCCAAAACTTAAGCAAGATTTGGGGTGGAGGAATGACTGTGCAGCGACACACCACTATAGCTGCTGTATGCTGGGTCCCTGGTGTGCAGGGACAATTCCTGACTGTCTTGAAGTCTCAGTAGGTCTGGCCAGGCAGCCGAAAGAGGTGGAAATGCAGGCCTCCATCTGCCCATACCATCTATTCAGAGACACAGCAGAAATTACAGCCTTCCGTGGAAACCTGCTGAGCTGGTACGACCGAGAGAAGCGGGACCTACCCTGGAGAAGACAGGTAAGCAGATGAGGGACAATGGAAGGGCAGGCTAGCACCCAGCTCCCTCCACACTAACTCCCCATCTGGGGTTTCATTAATAGGCGGAGCATGAAGTGGACCTAGACAAGCGTGCGTATGCTGGTCAGTACCTCTCCTGAGAGCAGGACCACTTTGCCTTGAGACCCTTGGGTCTGGGGGCTAAGGGATAGGAACAAGGCAGATCAGCAGTGCCCTCATGCCAACCCCTCTCCCCCAGTGTGGGTGTCAGAGGTCATGTTGCAGCAGACCCAGGTTGCCACGGTGATCAACTACTATACCCGATGGATGCAGGTGACTCCAAGGGAGGAAAGGGCAGGTGGTCATGGGTCAGACACCAAAGAGAACCTGTACTTTCATGTGAGTATGAGGCTTCTTCCACCACCTCATCTTTGACCTCATCTCTTTTTGTCTGCCTTGGTACTGTAGAAGTGGCCTACACTGCAGGACCTGGCCAGTGCCTCCCTGGAGGTGAGAAATACACTACTTTAGAGGGAATGGGGACACTAAGGGATTGACCAATGATCTTTTTGCCCTCTGACATTTTCCATAGGAGGTAAACCAGCTCTGGGCTGGCCTGGGCTACTATTCTCGAGGCCGGCGACTGCAGGAGGGGGCTCGGAAGGTAAGAGAGTAGCAGGAGGGTGGGAGTCTAAGGGCCTTGAGTGTCTCATAACCTTGAGTTTTCCCACCCGAATCAGGTAGTAGAGGAGCTAGGGGGTCACATGCCACGTACAGCAGAGGCTCTGCAGCAGCTCCTACCTGGTGTGGGGCGATACACAGCTGGGGCCATTGCTTCCATTGTTTTTGGCCAGGTAAGTCCATAGCCCTCCTCCACTTTGTGCATGTCCACCCTCCTTCCTCTCAGCCCAGACTGACTTCTAGTTCCTCTGTGCCAGGCAGCCGGTGTGGTGGACGGGAATGTAGTACGGGTGCTATGCCGTATTCGAGCCATTGGTGCTGATCCCAGCAGCACTGTTGTCTCCCAGCAGCTCTGGTAGGATACTGGGGTAACGGGAAGGGTATCTGTCAAGGGGCTTTGGTTCACAGCAATGTTACTTTCTTACAGGAGTTTAGCCCAGCAACTGGTAGACCCAGCCCGGCCAGGGGACTTCAACCAAGCAGCCATGGAGCTGGGGGCCACAGTGTGTACTCCACAGCGCCCACATTGCAGTCAATGCCCTGTACAGGACCTATGCCGGGCACATCAGAAAGTGAGACTACTGGGGAAAGGGCAGTGAGGGGTCCTAGGGAATGACCCTTGCCCCATGACACCCACCTTATGCTACTCAGGTGGAGCGGGAACAGCTCTCAGCCTCACAACACCTGCTGGGCAGTCCTAACATAGAGGAGTGTGGTGAGTGCCAACCCTAGCCTGTGCCCTCGATCTTCTTGGCCTCATCGGGGAGCTGTCTACAGAAAACTCATCTCAGTTCTTTTATAACCTGGGTAATGTTATGCAGACCTGGACTCAGGTCTGCTCTCTGAGCTTGGTGCCTGAATGGGGCTGGGGATCTCTGTTCCCAGGTCGCAATACTGGGCAGTGCCAGCTGTGCCTGCCCCTCACAGAGTCTTGGGACCAGACGCTTGGGGTGGCAAACTTTCCCCGAAAGACCAGCCGCAGGCCCCCCAGGGAGGAATGCTCTGCTACCTGCATTCTGGAGCAACCCAAGGCTCTTGGGGGTGCCCGAATTCTTCTGGTACAGCGGCCCAAGTCAGGTACCAGAGGGCAGAGGCATGTGCAGCAAGGGGGGTTGAAGGAGTAAGGAGTTAAGTAAGGTCTCACCGCTACCTGACTGCCCTCTCTCTCAGGTCTGCTGGCAGGACTGTGGGAGTTCCCATCTGTGACCTTGGAGCCCTCAGAAAAGCATCAGTACAAGGCCCTGCTACAGGAACTGCAGAATTGGGCCGGGCCCCTCCCTGAGGGCCGTCTTCAGCACTTCGGGGAGGTAAGTGAGCAGCAGAGGTGCCAGGAATAATGGCATTTGAGGCCATATCCACAGGCTATTTAAGCCCCTTGGCCCTCCCTCCAGGTGGTCCACATCTTCTCTCACATCAAGCTGACATACCAAGTATACGGTCTGGCCATGGAGGGGCAAATCCCTGTGACCAGCACCCCACCTGGTGCTCGCTGGCTGACACGGGAAGAATTTCGCACTGCAGCTGTCTCCACCGCCATGAAAAAGGCACTACTTTTATTGTCTTTGTTCTATTATTTTGTGTTTCCTACATGTTCCACATGAGTCTATTACTGAATAAACAGGACAAAAAAGCATATTTTAAACAGAAGTGCTAGGTATGAAGTTGAGGATAGAATACAGGGGTTTGCCTTTCAGAGAAGGTGCCAGCCTTGTCTTCTCCCTGTCTTCTTGCCTAGGTGTTTTGTGTATATGAGGGACAACAGCCAGGGACCTGCAAGGTGAGTCTGTGTCCTCACCCAGCCATCTGTCCTCTGGATCCATGGTTTTTAGTTAACTGATACACATTTAAGTGAATCTTCTCAACTCTAGGCTTCACTAGGGGTAAAGGAATAGTTCCTGACATGGGGACTTGACAGTGTGGGATGTAGGATTAGGGGACAGGAGCAAATTGACAGGAGACAGTCCAATGTCACAAGTGTGTAAATTGTGTATACTAGGTTTTGTGGGATATAAGGTATGGAGCTGTCAGTTCTATTTGGGAGGAAAGGATCAGGAAAGTCTGTTTGGAGGAAGTAGCTAATAATCTGGGCCCCAGAAATGATTTGTTTTCTTTAGATTTGGGAGAAGAATCAGGAGTAAGACTTTTTTGAGACAGAGTCTCACTATGTTGCCTTCGGTAGAGTGCTGTGGCGTTACAGCTCACATCAACCTCAAACTCTTGGGCTTACGCTATTCTCTTATCTCAGCCTCCCAAGTAGCTGGAACTATAGGCACCTGCCACAACACCCAGCTATATTTTGGTTGCAGTTGTTGTTGTTTAGCAGGCCCAAGCTGGGCTCAAACCCCCCAGCTTTGGTGTATATGGCCGGCGCCCTACTCACTGAGCTATGAGCGCGAAGCCTTTTTTTTCTTGAAATAGAATCTCACTCTGTTACCCTGGGTAGAGTGCTGTGGCATTATCATAGCTCACAACAACCTCAAACTCTTGGGCTCAAGCCATTCTCTTGCCTCAGTCTCCCAAGTAGCTGGGACTACAGGTGTCCACCACAATGTACGTGTGTGTGTGTTTTTTTGTTTTTTGTTTTTTGTTTTTAAATTTTTAGTAGCAGAAGGGTCTCAGTTTTCTCAGCCTGGTCTTTAACTCCTGAGCTCAAACAGCCCTGCCTCAGCCTCCCAGTGTCCTAGGATTACAGGCACGAGCCGCTGCCTGGTCAGTAAGGATATTTTTTCCAGGCCTAAGAGTATAGTGGTTCACAATACAGTCTGCAGTGCTCAGGGAGCTGTGGTCAGTTGATTTATCAGGAGAGGGCAGGAAGGCCAGCCCAGCTCAATTAGGGTTTAAGCACCAGGCTGCTTAGAAACAGTGTAGGTAGAGAGAGGATTCAGATTTGTATTTTAGGAAGATTCCCTGGGGCAGCATTTTGGAGAGTTGATTCAAGAGGCAGATACTGGAGGCAGATTGAAAGCTCAACAGCATTCCAGGCTAAAACCTGAGGTACCTCAGTAGAGTGGAGGAAGTACATGGAAGGAAAAGATTCCCTGTGCTCCCTCCTTAGTACCTCCCTACTTTGGCTTCTGCACAGGGTTCCAAAAGGTCCCAGGTGTCCACTCCATCCACCCGGAAAAAGACCAGCCGGGGCCAGCAAGTCCTGGATAGCTTCTTACAGCCCCACATTTCTACTAATGCACCCATCCCCAACACTGCCGCTGAGTGACGCCTCTGGAAGACTCCACCCCTGAAAATCTTGCTATTAAGAAAGACTTATTTTTATAGTCATTTTGGAAAGCTTTATACCTCTCCCTAACCCTCTCACTCATGGTGAAGTCCAGCTTGATCCTGACTTCTACCAGCTGAGCTCCCAACCAGCCCTGGGCAGATGAAAGAGGAGTGTTCTGTCCAGAGCGATCTCTCTTCTCCCAACCCCAGGAGAGGGTGAAGGCAGCTGCAGGGAGCATCTGGCTGTGGCTGATACCCAACACTCCCCATCTAGGTTTCTGTTCAGCTATGATCGGAGCAGTGGCATCACCCTAGAGCGGGTGGTTGGGGCTCAATCCTGACCCAGCCCCTCCTCACCGGTAGTGATGTTTCCTAGAGCCAGAGGTGGATTTGTTCTGTCTTAAATCCTACTTCAAATACAAAATCATTTTTTGAGGAATATATATGTAGTGAAACAATACAGGAAAAGGGTTCATAATCACAGAATTTGGGGGCTGAGTGGGAAGGAAATGGAATCAGGAATTCAAAGAATTGTTTATGTTCTATTTTCTGCCTCTGTAATTTTTATTCCTTATATTGTGCATATGCATTTTACATAATAAATGGTCCTTAGTTTTTAAAAAAAAATTCCCCCTTCTTTGGAGCCCAGTGAGAGGCTTAAGTAACGCCAGGTACTGAACAGAGGAGGTCATACCTAGACCCTGAGGCAAAGCCTTTCACGAGCTGGGTCTCCTATGGGTGTTCCTCAGTTTCAGC
The DNA here is from genome assembly GCA_963574355.1 of Loris lydekkerianus. NCBI lineage: Eukaryota > Metazoa > Chordata > Mammalia > Primates > Lorisidae > Loris > Loris lydekkerianus. Next base: position 33,883 of record CAUYPK010050227.1, on the reverse strand, counting down.
AGGCCCTATGCTGGATTGGTGGCCCTGGCCCACCAAAAGTCCGAACCCTTTTTGGTTGGGGGAAGAGAGATCACTCTGGACAAACACTCCTCTTTCATCTGCCCACGGCTGGCTGGGAGCTCAGCTTCAGGACTGGTGGCTTTGGCCCTTCTCAAGCTTCCTGGCTTCTGGCAGCTTGCTTCTCCACAGACTTGCCGGAGGTCCCTGATATTTGGCCTTGGCCAAAGTCTGTGGCCCCCTGCCTCTGAATCAGCTCCAGGAAGAAGGTGTTCTCAACAAAAAGGGACTTGAAGACCTGAAGCAGGAACTTGCCTTTATCACCATCTAGCAGGATTCCTTGTTGGGCCAGAAGGCTAGGTTCGTGCCCCGCAGCTGGGATATGTCTTTGCCTGGCTGCTGGTAGTACGCCTTAGGGGGAGACAGTATGTCCTGGCCCATGCCACGCACTTGGTAATCTCCATGATGTTGGGCCTATATAGCTCACATGCTGCAGGCCAGAAACTGCTCCACCTGGTCCTGTCCTTGGGTGGCCCCCTCCAAGGACTCAGCCAGCACCAGAGTGAGCCGCAGCCCCCCACGCCCAGACCCTGCTGCCACCTTGAGGCCCAGCTCTGGATCCTCACCTGGGCTCAGTGGCAAGTGGCAAAACCCCAGGCAGTTGTGGAACCAGCAAGAGAGTGGGAGAGCTGCCAGGGGTGCAGGCCAAGGTCAGATGGTCCACATGGCTGACCCAGCCAGGGCCGGGCATGGAGGGCAAGGGCTCAAAGCCAGGGAGGAAGATCCCTGGGTATTCTGCACGCTCCAGCAAGGTCAGGCTGAGATTGCCAGCGGGCAAGCTGACCACAGTGTAGGTGGTGGGTGCCCTGCACATCTTGCACTCTTAACAGTAGGCCCTGGTACACGGCAGCCCCCTGCAGCCAGCGCTCCCGCAGCTGCACCTGCGGGCCACATCAAAGTACAGGTTTCTGGCGCTGGGCATCACGTTCCACAGGTCCAGGCTGTACAGAGGCTCCCCGGATCCCGTGCCTTCATTTACCAAAACAACAGCATGGCAGCTGCTCAGGACCAGCTGCAGCCAACCGTCTGCCCCCCCCCCCCCCCCAGCCGCCAGGGGCTGGGAGCCACAGCAATGCTGCAAGTCCATGGCGAGAGTCTGTCCCATGGGGACAAGGTGGAAGGCGATGTGGCACAGATGGTGGGCGGAAACAGTCATGGCTGGCAGGTTGGCAACCTCGACCTGTCCTTTGGGGTGCTGCTCCAGAGCTCTCAGTCCCAGGCTGGTGGAGTCCAATTCTTGATACTGGAATTTTTTTGCAGCTTTTGGCCGGGGCTGGGTTTGAACCTGCCACCTCTGGCATATGGGGCCGGCGCCCTACTCCTTTGAGCCTCTGGCGCCGCCATTGATACTGGAATTATGCACTTCAGTAGGTTCTTGGTCTCAGTGATTCGAAGAATGAATCTGCAGACCACAGATCAGTGGTAAGACAGGATTTATTTACGGAAAAGAATACAAAAGCGCCAGAGGGTCTGTCCGAGGCTTCTGGGCGCTTCTGGCGTCTACAGCGACCAGGTCTGCAGAGCAGAGGTCGGGGGCTGTGAAGGGCTGAGGACCCGAAGCCGAGGAGCCGTCCCTGCAAGAGTGGTCAGCCTAGGCCCAGCGGCTAGCCGAAGAACGCTCCCCTAACTCGGAAATCACCAACCGAGATTGGAAATCCGCTCCCCTCTCCTGTCTCCAGAAGGCCACCGCAGATCCCTCCAAAACCCAGCCCGCTGGTCTCGGCCCCGCCCCTCCCGAGCCCCCTTTACTGGTCCTTACCGCTGGGGCGGCCCAGCAGCTGGCGCCTTTCGGGACACGCCCCTGACTCCATCCCGGGGCGACTCTGTTCCTTTCTCGGCTAATGGAGGACTTGGCATTTTACAAGGGGTGACCCAGAAAAACCTCGCAGAGAAGGTGACATTAAAGACTTTTTTTTTTTTTTTTTTTTAGAGACAGAGGATCACCCTGTTGCCCTTGGTAGAGTGCCGCCACGTGGCGTCATAGCTCTCAGCAACCTTCAGCTCTTGAACTTAGGCGATTGTCTTGCCTCAGCCTCCCGAGTAGCTGGGACTACAGGCGCCCGCCACAACGCCTGGCTGCTTTTTTGTTGCAGTTTGACCGGGATCGGGTTCGAACCCGCCACCCTACTTACTGAGCCACAGGCACCGCCCTAAAGACATTTTATTGGTGCTTTGAACACTGTTTGGAGGGTGCACTCATAGCCCATTCAAGTATTACAAAAAGTAATCCATGTAACCAAAACCATTTGTACCTCCTTGATATTTTGAAATTAAAAAAAAAAAAAGCCCCGAACATTATTATGGCATTTATACACATAATACAGGTGGCTATAAAGTTGACCGCCGTGTATTTACCACATTAACCATTTTAAAATGTATAGTTTAGTGGTGGTAACTACATTCATATTGTTATGCAGCCTTCATTGCCATCCATCTACAAAACTCTTTTCTTTTTCTTTTTGACTAGCTTAGGGTCTCGCTTTTGCTCAGGCTGATCTTGAACTCCTGAGCTCAAGCAATCCACCTGCCTCAGCCCCCTAGAGTTCTAGGATTACTGCATGAGCCACTGAGTCCAGCCAACAAAATTCCTCATCTTCCCCAACTAAAACTCTATACCTATTAAATCAGGCATCCTCAAACTGCGGCTCTCAGGCCACATGAAGTGGTGTGAATTGTATTTGTTCCTGTTTTGTTTTTTACTTCAAAATAAGGTATGTGCAGTGTGGATAGGAATTTGTTCATAGTTTTTTTTTTTAAACTATAGTCCGGCCCTCCAACGGTCTGAGGAACAGTGAATTGGCCCCCTGTTTAAAAAGTTTGAGGATGCCTGCATTAAATGATATCTTTCCATTTTTCCCTGCCCCCAGCCAACCACCAATCTGTTCTCTGTCCCCATGTCTTTGACTCTTCAGGAACCTCATGTAAGTGGAATCATACAGTATTTGACTTTTTGTGACTGGCTTAATGTCCTCAGGGTTGTGGTAGCACAGTGTCAGGAATTGAGAGAGCAACCAGATGGCTCTCTGGGAGCAAGTGTGAAAGCCCTAAGATAGGGAATAGAGCTGAGGTGTTGTATCAAAAGGCCAATGCAGCTGGAGAAAGACAGAAAGTGGGGACAGAAGTGATAAGTTAAATCTTGCAGCACATTAGGAGTTTGGCCTTTACTATGAGTAAGATAGGAGGCCATTGGAGGGTTTTGGACAGAGAAATGACGAGTGTGGCCTCCCTTCCTCCAGCACCCTCCTTCCTGGGTGCTGTGTTAATAACAGGTTGGAGGGGAACAAGGGCAGATTAGTGAGACCAGTGAGGAAGTTATTGCTTGAAATATTGTCTGGAAAACCAGGGAAGGCTTCCCAAGGGCAGGGACTTTTCAACTGAGACCGGAAAGTCCAGTAGGAACTGACAAGGGGAGAGGCTGTGTTTTTGCATTGGGAGGTAGGTATGGAGTAAAGAGTTTCAGGTGAAGGGCACAGTTTATGCAAAGGCCTGAAGGCTTCTTTGGCTTATTGTCAGTCACTAAATAGACTGAGAGATTCTTGGGGAGTCTCCTTGATGACTTGTGATAGTCACCAATTATTCACATTGCCTCTACTCCCTTCTTCTTCACCTCCCACTTATCTACAACTCTTTTTTTTTTTTTTTTTTTTTTTTTAAGCCAAGGTTTCACTTCATCATCCAGGTTAGAGGGTAGTAGCATTATCATATCTCACTGCAACCTTAGACTCCGGAGCTCAAGTAATACTCTTGCCTCAGCCTCTGATCAGCTGTGACTACAGGCATGTACCACAACAACTGGTTAATTTTTCTGTTTTTTGTAGAGACAATGTCTTGCTATATTGCTCAGGTTGGTCTTGAGCTCCTGACCTTAAGCAGTCCTCCCACTAAAGCACAACTCATTTTATTTTGCTCTCTTTCCATCATTCTACCTTAAAAGGCTCTAAGGTCATCAATGATCTTCACGTTGTCCAAGGGATAATTTTCAGGTCTCATGTCACTACCTTTCAAAAGGTCTTCATATAATTGACTTTTCTCTCCTTTCTGAAATACTCTTGTCCCTGCATTCATAGTGCAATAGTCACCTGGTTTTCTTCTAGCCATGTTATCCCTTCTCTGCTCACTTTTAAGTGTTGGTACTGCTCAAGGCTTTGGTTACCATGTACATGGTCCACAGATTAAGTCTCTCTTCCTAACCTTTATTCAACTGCTCATTTTCTACCTTACTTAGATGTCCTATAGGCACCTCAAATCTATCATGCCCAACATTGTCTTCCCTCTTTTCGTGCTCCCATCTCAGCAGCTGTCCAATTGCTCTCCAGTGGTCTTAGCCAGAAACCTGTAGGTCATTTTCGAGCCTCCCTTTCCCTCAACCCTGACGTACAGTCACCACGGCCCTGCCCATTCTATTTCCATAATATCTCTCAAACCATTGCGTCTCTCTTCCTCTTCCTCCCCCCCAAATCCAGGTCACTACTGTCCATACCACCTGGACACTGCAATGACCTAACTGCCTCCCTAGCTTTAGGCTTGCTTCTCTTTAAACTCATCTCCACCCTGCAGCCAGAGTTAGCCTTGAGAAATGCAGGCCTAATTCTGTTACTGTCCTACTTTTTAAAATCTTTTGATAAGTTCTGATTGCTTTTAGGATTAAGACAGAAACTTAGGCTCATGGCTCATTAGGCCCTGAAAACTCTCCAGCTTTTTTTTTGTCACCACTATCTACCTCCCCCATTGCTATCATGGGTTTCTTGAAAGTTTCATGCTCCTTCCCACTCACAGCATTTGTCTTTGTTGTTCTTTCTTGCCTGGAATACTCTTTCTTTCCCTCCTGCCTTGATCTGGCTAACAACTTTATCAACCATAAATTTTACTCACCTGAGGATACCTCTCAAGACCCTGGAGACTTTGCCCAGAGCTTAACATAAGTGTTGGCACTTGTGGAGAGCTCAATAAATATTTAGGACCAAGTGAGTGATTCTCAGACTGCAGTTTTTCACATAAACTACATTTCACCACTGGCCTCTGTTTAACCAGGTCTTGCTGGGGACCTGGAGAAAGAACAGAGCAGTGCCCAACCTGGTCTGTCCACCCAGCAAACTGGGAATGATTATGGGAAGCTCAGCTTCTTCTCAGGTCTGACACCTTCTCCATCCATCCTGGCCCACTGCCTTGATAGGGTGACCAACCATCCCAGTTTTCCCAGGACAAGGAATTTTTAGTGCTAAAACTGGGACAATCCCAGGCAGTTGGGATTGTCCACACATATATGGGACAAAATCCCCGTGTCTGCCTCAGACTGAGATCTGGGCTCAGCAAGAAAGCTTAGCTACAACCCAGCCAAGCCCCTCACAGCAACATAACTAGTGGGTGGACCCTGCATGCAGCCTGATGGTTATAAGAACTTGGGAAGCAAAAGTATACGCACTTCAAATGAATATAAAGAGACCCACCTTTGTCTGGCAATAGCTACCATTTAGCAAGGACCACTAGATATAACATACTTATTCATGTTGTTTCTAATCCTCATAGAAACCCTAGGAGTATAGATTATTCTCCTTTAGAAATGAGAAAACTGAGACTCAGAGAGGTTAAGCGATCAACCCAAGTCACAAAGTTGTTAGGTGACATGACAGAATTCAAACCCACATCTGTCCAACTATAGAGTTCCTGCTATTTTCACTGAATCTGCAGCCTGGCCATTTCCTGACTGCTCTGGTCTTCATTTGGGAGGCCAGGGATGTGAGTGGGAAGCAAGAGGCAGGTGCAGGTGAAGGAATTGAGGAAGAGGGCCTATGATCAGGGCTTAGTGGGGGACAATGGGCGGATGGGCACATAGCATTGATAGCTGGCTTGTCCATACAAGAGTGGGTTCCGCCACCTTGAGCTAGATGTGAACATACACTGGGGACATCCATTACCCTGACAACGGGATGTGTTGTTAGCGAGGAGCCAGTGCTGTGTTTCCCAGAGTCCAGGAAGGACCCTGCCAGTTCTTATCTGATTGCAAATGGACACCTGGACATGGGGGAGGCACAGGGAGGAGTCACCAGGAGTTTGCCATAAATGAGGAACATTATGAGGGCAGGGGTGGGAGTGGGAGTGGGGTGGTGGGGCTATGACAAGGGTCATGCTCAGGGAATGGCTGCAATTCATGCTATAGCCAGGCTTTTCTCCTTTCCAGACATATTGTGAGGTTAAGTTTTATTTTGCCCAAGAGGTCGTTTATGAGTCAAGCTGCTTTTGAATACTAAACAAGAATCGGTTATATAGAGGTATGGACTGAGGCCTGACTCAGATGGGCAGGGTTAGAGCCCTGATGGGCACTTACCGGTCTGGGTGCTTATTAGTGTCATGTGTAAGTGCTTTAAAGGCACAGTGTGAATGCATGTAACCCTATGAGTTGTGTACTTTCATTGTCTGTGCTTGTGCTTTATAGATAAAGTCTGAGATAGGAGAGTTTCAGCAACCGGTCTGAGGTTATAGAGATGGTAAATAGCAGAGCCAGGATTTGGGCCCAAGAAGTTAAGCTCCAGCTCACACATACTCAGCTACCAAGCCATGGTGCCATATGGAGTAGGGCTGAATAAAGAATAGCTATTATGATCATTGCAATTTACCATTAAGTGCTTTTTATATCCATGGTGCTAAGTGTTAAGTATTAGAGAATTTGGATGCAACGTTTATCCTTTTTGTTACTATTTTTTCCACAGCCATGGTAACAAAGGGCCGTGTGCTCACTATAGCAGAGCATGCTGCCTTTGTCTGATCCAGCCTGGTGTGTTAGTCTCTGCAAACAACAGAAGATGTGGCCACCTAGCGGCCTGTTCCTGCCCCCACCACAGCACTAATAGAGACTGAGGCCTCTCCAATTGATCCAAGCCAGAAGAGCAGCAGACAGGTAGGTACTGATCAGCCAACTGGGAGCAGGGCTAACAAAACAGGGGTCATACTTAATAAACTTGATCAGCAACAATGCAAATGGACAGGGGTGAAAAGAGAGACAGTAATTCATCCCGGTTCCAGGGCACAGGGAAAACCAACAGAGAAATGTTATAGAGGTGCTGCTGGGGCCTTAAGAGTCTGGTGGAGCTCACTCTTAGGGTAGCCAGAAGGAAACTCAGTGAGGGGAAGAGTTAACCTAGAGCAGGGAAAAGAGCACAAACTGCTCAAGGCATCTAACTAAGACACAAATCTGACCAGGACATTTTCCTGCCTAAATTCATCCTATGGCTTCCCACCACGATAATAAGATAATAATGTGGACAATAGTAGCTACATTTGTTTGATATTCATTATGGATAGGTTGCTTTACAGAGGAGGAAACTGAGGCAGAGAGTTTAAGTAACCTGCCCCAAACCACACAGTAATTAATACACAACTGGAGTACACAACCCTGTCCACTGTCCCAGGCAGACCCAACTACAGCTTGGATCCATCTGTGACTGTGGTTGATAATACATCTCCTCCATCAGACAGGAAGCCCCTCTGTGGCAGGAACCATAACTGATTCAATCCCTATTCCTCTAGCCTTCCAGTAGATTTGGAGATGCGTGTCCTCAGTGCTTCTCCCTGGGAATATGCTCTATGGGTTTGGAGCTCATCCACACTTCCAGCTTCAATTCCCACCTTCTGGAGGAAGACTTCTAGAGAAGACATATTGTTGACTCCCTAACCTCTGTTCCACCCTTGTAATTAGTCTGAGACTATCATATTTATTCCATTCTTCTCGCTAGTAATTCAGTTAGGAATACGGGTATATTCTGGTCCTGCCTAGTGACACTAAAGAGGCTATCCTAGTTCAGGCTCCCATAACAGAATACCATAGACTGGATGGCTTAAACAATGAAAATTTACTTCTCACAGGTGTGTAGACTAGGAAGTCAAAGATTAAGGCATGAGAAGATTCAGTGTCTGATGAGGGCCTGCTTCCTTGTTCATAGATGGCCATCTTCTTGCTGTGACCTCACATGAAGGGCTAGAGAACCCTGTGGTCTCTTATATGAGGACATGAATCCCACTGCTGAGGACTCTGCCCCCCTGACCTAATCACCCTGTAAAGGCCCTATATCCTACTACCATCACTGTGGAGGTTAGAATTTCAACATATGGTGAGTTTATGGGGACATAAACATTTAGTCCATAACAAGAACATTTGCTGAGGAGCTCAGTCAGGAGTTTGAGACCAGCCTGAGCAACTTACAAGACCCTGTCTCTACAAAGACTTTTAAAAATAAGGCAGGTATGGTAGTGTACAACTGTAGTCCTAGATACCTAGGAGGTTGAGGCAGGAGAATCACTTCAGCCTGGGAGTTTGAAGTTCCCATGAACTGTGATGATGCGATTGCACTCTACACTCCAGTCCAGGCAACAGAGCAATACCTTGTCTTACACACGCACACACACACACACACACACACACACACACAGAATTAAATCTTCCAATTCATGAACATGTAATGTTTCCATTTATTTCTAATTTGTTTTTATTTTTTAGAGACAGGGTCTCACTATGTCCCCTAGGCTAGAATGAAGGGATACAATTATAATTCACTATAGGCTTGGAACTCCTGAGTAGTTGGGACTACAGGAACCTGCCACCATACCCAACTAATTTTTAAAGTTTTTGTAGAGACAGGATTTGGCTATGTTGCCCAGGCTGGTCTTGAACTCCTGATCTTAAGCAATCCCCCATCTCAGCCTCTCAAAGTGCTAGTATTACAGGCATGAGCCACTGTGTCCAGTCTGTAACTTTCTTAATTTTTTTTTTTTTTTTGAGACAGAGTCTCATTTTGCTGCCCTCAGTAGAGTGCCGTAGTGTCACAGCTCACAGCAACCTCCAACTCTTGGGTTTAAGCGATTCTCTTGCCTCAGCCTCCTGAGTAGCTGGAATTACAGGCGCCCGCCACAACACCCAGCTATTTTTTGTTGCAGTTGCCATTGCTGTTTTAGCTGGCCAGGGCTGGGTTCGAACCTGCCACCCTCAGTATATGGGGCTGGCACCCTACCCACTGAGCCAGGCACTGCCCACTTTCTTAATTTCTTTTAGCAATGTTTTATAGTTTCATTCTGAAGTCTTTCACCGCTTTGGTTAACTTAGTTCCTAAGTATTGTAAATGGAATTGTTTTCGTAAGTTCCTTTTCAGGTTATTCATTGTTAATGTACAGAAATGCCATTTATTTGTGCATGTTGACTTTATATACTGCACTTTGCATTTATTAATTCTAGCTGCTTTTTAAAAAAAATTTCTGCATATAAAATCACTTCATCTGCAAACAGATATAATTTTATTTTCTTATCCAATTTGGATGCATTTTATTTCTTTTTCTTGCCTAACTGGTCTGGTGAGAACTGCCAGTACTGTTTTGAATAGAAGTGGTGGAAGCAGGCTCAGTGCCCATAGCACAGTGGTTATGGCGCCAGCCACATACACTGAGGCTGGTGGGTTTGAATCCAGCCCGGGACCAGCTAAATAACAATGACATCTGCAACAAAAAAACATCCGGGCATTGTGGCGGACACCTGTAGTCCCAGCTACTTGGGAGGCTGAGGCAGGAGAATTGCTTAAGCCCAAAAGTTTGAGGTTGCTGTGAACTGTGACACTATAGCACTCTACCAAGGGCAACATAGTGAGACTCTGTCTCAAAAAAAAAAAAGTGGTGAAAGTGGCAGTTATTGCCTTGTTTCTGATCTTGGAGGAAAAGCTTTCCATCTTTTTCCATTGAGTATGTCTTTTATATTTGGTTTTCATTATGTTGAGGTAGTTTCCCTCTATTCTTAGTTTATTAACTGTTTTTATCATGTGGTGTTTTATTTATATATATATATATATATTTTTTTTTTTTTTTGGCCAGGGCTGGGTCTGAACCCACCACCTCCCGTATATGAGGCCGGCACCCCACTACTTTGAGCTACAGGTGCCACCCTATATCTGGTTTTTATTTGTTGAAGTAGTTTCCTTGTAGGGTTTTTTATATATGGTTTTTATTATGTTGAGGTAGTTTCCCTCTATTCTTAGTTTATTAACTGTTTTTATCATGATAGAGTGTTGAATTTTGTCAAATGGTTTTTCTGCATCAGTGGAAGTGATCCTGTTGTTTACTTTCCCTCCTTCCGTTAATGTGGTATATTATCAATTTTCACATATTAAATCATCTTGCATTCTAGGAATAAATCCCAGTTGCTCATGGTGTAGAATCCTTTTACTATTGAGCCAAATTTGGTTTACTAGTATTTCGTTAAGGATTTTTTGTATCAATGTTTGTAAGGAATATTGACCTATAGTTTTCTTTTGCGGTGTCTTTGCCTAAATTTGGTATCTGGATAAGGCTAGCCTCAGAATGAGTTAGAAAGTATTCCACCATGCTAATTTTTTTTTTTTTTTATAAATGTTTGAGAAGGTTTGGTATTAGTTATTCTTTAAATATGTGGTAGAATTCACCAGTAAAGCCTTTAGATCCAGGGATTTTTGTTTGTCAGGAGACTTTCTTTTCTTTTCTTTTCTTTTCTTTTTTTTTTTTTTTTTGAGACAGTCTTACTCTGTCACCCTGGGTAGAGTGCTGAGGCATCATAGCTCACAGCAACCTCAAACTCCTGGGTTTGAGCAATCCTCTTGCCTCAGCCTCCTGAGTAGCTGGGACTACAGGCACCCACCACAACACCAGTCTAGTTTTTCCATTTTTAGCAGAGACAGGGTCTCACTCTTACTCAGGCTGGCGGGAACTCCTAAACTCAGGTAATCCACTGGGTTTGGCCCCCCAGGGTGCTAGGATTGTGGGCATGAGCCACCACACCTGGCTGTCAGGAGATTTTTGATTATTGATTCAAGCTCCTTACAAATTATAGATCTATTCAAATTTTCTACTTCTTCATTATTTAGTGTTGGTAGGTCTTGTGTTTCTAGAAATTTGTCCATTTCATCTAATTTGTTGGTGCACAATTGTTCATAATACTTTCTTATAGTTTGCTTGCTTTCTATAGAATCACTGTCAATATTCCAGCTTTCATTTCTGATTTTAATAATTTGAATTTTTTGCCTTTATTTCATAGACCATCAAATTAAGGGTTTTTCAATTTTGTTTATGTTTTTAAAGAACTAATTTTTGGTTTCATTGATTTTATCTATTTTTTCTATTCTCTATTTCAGTTATCTCTGCTCTAATCTTTATTATTTTCCTCCCTCTGGTAGTTTTATGTTTAGTTTGTTCTCCTTCTAGTTCCTTAAATTTAAACTTAGGTTGTTGATTTGAAATATTTCTTGTTTATTAATGTGTTTGCGTCTCTACTAAAAACAGAAACTAAAAAGTTCTCCTTTGAGTCGGGTGTGGTGGCTTATGCCTGTAATCCTAGCACTCTGGGAGGCCAAGTGCTAGGATTACAGGCAGGTGGGTGGATTACCTGAACTCACACGTTCAAGAGTAGTCTGAGCCAGAGTTGAGACTCTGTGTCTAAAAATAGCCAGGCATTGTGGTAGGCACCTTTGTGGAGGTTGCTGTGAGCTGTGATGCCACACAGTCTACCAAGGGTGACGAAGTGAGATTCTGTGTTAATAAATAAATAAATAGTTCTCCTTTGGTATTGCTTTCTCTGTGTCCCATAAGTTTTGATATGTTGTGTTTTTGTTTTCACTCATCTCTCAGTATTTTCCCTTTTGATTTTTCCTTTGATTCATTTGTTAATAGTGATAATTTCCACAATTTTGTAGAAATTACTATTTTACTTCTGTTTTTGATTTCTTCATCCCATTCTGACCAGAGATGGTACTTTATATGATATTCATCATTTTAAATCTTTTTTTTTTTTTTTGGGGGGGGGGGAACAGAGTCTCACTCCTTTGCTGTGGGTAGAATGCCATTGCATCATAGATCATAGCAACCTCAAATTCTTTGGGCTTGAGCAATCCTCTTGCTTTGCCTCCGAAATAGCTGTGACTACAGGCACCTACCACAACACCCAGCTAGTTTTTCTGTTTTTAGTAGAGATAGGGTCTCACTGTTGGTTTCAAACTCTGGGGCTCAAGCAATCCACCTTCCTCAGCCTCCCAGAGCGCTAAGATTATAGGCATGAGCCGCCCTACCCAGCCTTCCTCTTGAATATAGGCAAGACTTAGTGACTTACTTCAATTTTCTTTCTTTTTTTTTTTTTGAGACAGAGTCTCCCTCTTTTGCCCCAGGTAGTCTGCCCTGGCTTCATCATAGCTCACAGCAACCTTCAACTCTTGGGCTTATGTGATCCTCTTGCTTCAGCCTCCTGAGTAGCTCAGACTACAGGTGCCTGCCACAATACCCAGCTAGTTTTTCTATTTTTAATAGAGATGAGAGTCTCTCTCTTGCTCAGGTTGGTTTCAAACTCCTGAGCTCAAGTAGTGTACTTGCCTTGGCCTCCCAGAGTGTTAGGATTATAAACATGAGCCACAATGCCCAAAGTGACTGAGTGTGACATCTGAGGCTAGATTAAAGAAAGGACACAACTTCCTAGCTCTTGGATTACTCATTTTGGGGGGAGCCATGCCATGCTGTGAGGTCACTGAAGAAATCCTATGGTAAGACACACCTGAAGGGGAATTGAAGCCTCCTCCATTTGCCAGCCATGGGAAGAAACCACCTTAAAAGTGGATATGCCAGCCCAAGTCAAGCCTTCAGATAGCTGCAGCTCTCAGTGACATGTGAACTTAATCTCATGAGAGATTATGAGCCAGAACTACCTCACCAACTTGTATCCTGTGAGAGATTATAAATGATTATTATCTTTTATTGTTTTAAGCCTCTAAGTCAGTGGTTCTTAACCTTTCTAATGCCACAGACCCTTTAGTACAGTTCCTATGGGTTGAGAACTGCTGCTCTAAATTGTGGAATACTTTGTTATGCAGCAATGGAGTTCAGTGAAAATCGGTGTACAGTGAATACTGAATGAATGAATCAGCACATTGACGAACAATTACTTGTTTCCTTTGGTTTGGCATTGTCTTAGTCTGTTTTGTGTTGCTATAACATTATACCACAGTCTGAGGAATTTAAAAAGAACAGAGATTCCATCCCTTCCTCCCTCTCTCCCTCCCTCCCTCCCTTCCTTCCTTCCTTCCTTCCTTCCATTCTTTCTTTTTTGAGACCCAATAGTACCCTGTCACCCTGTGTGGAGTACTCTGGCGTCATAGCTCACAGCAACCTCAAACTCTTGAGCAAGCAATTCTCTTGCCTCAGCATCCTGAGCAGCTAAGACTATAAGCACCTTCCACATGCCTGGCTATTTTTAGAGACAGTGTCTTGCTCAGCCTGGTCTCAAATTTCTGAGCTCAAGAAATCCACCTGCCTTGGCTTCCCAGAGTGAGTTTTACAATTTCTTGGACACAAGACCTCTCAAATCTTTTCCTCAAATATTTAATTTTGAAAATAACCATGTGATTATGACAAGAAGTTGTTCCACCAATGGACTTATCTATTTCTTCCTTATTACAACTTGAATGGTAAGACAAAGCAGAAGTAAAGAGACATATAATCAATTCTTAAGGTATTAAGTCAAAAAGGTCAGAGCTTCTACAGCATGGCAACAGCTTTGCAGATGCCCACATCATGATAGTTGAAATAACAAAGCTCAGCAAAAGTTAAAGCTGAAAGTACATCATAGAAACCTTGGCAGGTTTCTATGATGCGTCTCCATCAACAAGTAACAACTTGTCCAAGATCCCAGTGACTATGGAGAGTAAGGGTTGCAGCCAGGGATAGTCCATCACAGAAGAATTGAAAACAGCTTGAAGCAGACCTAGGAGCAAAACACTGATGACCCTCTCACTAGTCCAGTGGAAAAGCGCCGCCTTGGAACCAGAATGGTGGATCATTGACAGGTGTATGTGCTATGCTCCACAACATCTAGGAGTAGGTTGGTCCTGGAGAAATGCTAACACATGAGCAGGTCTGACCACTGGAGTTTGGAGGACCAGAGCTTGGCCTTCTCGGGCACTGCAGAGGACACTCAGCCTCTAAAGAACCACCATGTTGCTCCAGAGCCTTTTTACCTAATATTTAAGGCAATAGTTGACTTATATTTCACTATATGCTTTGACCAAAAGTTTATTATACCTTTTGGGTTAAAAAACCCCAAATGTTTAAGGGTCATCAACCACTGCAACTGCTTTGTCTATGCCTTTGTCAACAGATCCCTTGAATTTTTCAGCCTCACAGAGGACAGAGAGAATTTTCACAGGAAATCTATATATAGTAAGATATAAACATCCATTATTCCCTGTTGTAGCCCAGCACAGAAGTAATTCCTGGAACAAACACAACAGGCACCCAAAAAAGTATTTGTTGAATAAATGAATGAATGAATAAATCTCTTTACTCATCATAATCATTCAGATGTTAAATGCTATTCCAGTTGCTTAAGTAAGAATGATTGTATAACTAACACTGTCTGGCAGAAACAGGGAAAGTCTGAATTATGTAGCATCAATCTGAAAAACTACTGCTGTTGCTTGTTTGCTCATGTTTACATTTTCTTCACAAAAATATAATTTTTGTTCTACAACTGTGTGGCAAATTAGGGGTGTGGCTTATTCTATGGACTGGCTCACTCTGTTCCAGTTTCATTATAGTATGTCTTCCTGGAATGCAGAGACTAGAAATCTTAAACCACATTTCCCAGACACTTACCCTTTGTGGTGAGGGTTCTGAATGAGACTGTTAGGTTCCTTCAGTCAAATGCATTCACATGGGACCAGAAAAATAAACTGAGTTAAGTGGGACAGGGAGAGAGACCAGTAGAGAGAGAGAATGAGAATGAGAATTTGAGGCATGTAACTTTCTGGTCCCAACGGTCATAGACCTGGAAGTACAAGTAATAGCTCCCTAATTTGGCAGGTAGCTTCTTGAAGTGGAAGAGGTGGCACAATTGCAGAGCTAGTGGCTACTAGTAGTTACTCTCTGATTCAGCAAGTGGTTTCCTGTTCTTGGAGAGAGCAGTAGCTTCCTTTACAGACCAGTTTCCTCAGCCCTTCCAACAATATCATAAGTCATTTAATACCTTCTAATAAATCCCTTTTGTGCAAAGCAGTAGGGTTAGGTTTTTTTCCTCTGCCACTGGACTCTAACCAAAGCAAGGGGCTGGGAGTTACTACACAATTGACAGAATGATTTATTGCTAAATATGTAGATCATTAGAATACAGATGTAATTTAATATTTATGAAATTTCACATACTCTCATACTGTATTGTCAGGGAAATCCAGTTTCAAATGAAAATATATACTCCTGCAATGATCTGTAAGTTGATTTTTTAAAAAATCCTGCCAAATTTGAATTCTATTGCAGTACTGGTACTCTTTTATTATTTGCTAATGCTATTATGACCGTGGTTTACATGTAACAGAATTATACTAGATTTAAGCTAAAAGAGAAATATGAATTTATGTAAGGTTACAGGTCATCTCGTGAAACCCAGGGCTAGGAAGTTGTTAGGCCTCAGGAATGGCCTGGAGCCAAGGACTGTTGTGCTACAGAGAACGTAGGAAGCCCTCTTATGAGCTCTACCCTTGTATCTTTCTGTATAACTCCTTCTTTCTTTCTCATTTCTCTGCATCCTGATCCACTGGGTAAAAAGAATAAGACTTCATCTCTATATCCTCTGTTTAAATGGACAGACTGAGGTAGGAGTCTCCTGGACTCAATTCCAGAGTCTTGAGGAAAACCTCTGAGTAGCCCAGCATCAGTCAGGTGCCCACATTGCACAGAGGAGCCATTCACCTTGTTTTCTACGCAAAGAGTGCCTCTGGAGCAGTACATTTTATAGAATAGAATGTAAATGATGTTCCTTGGGAGCCAATCAGCTGGAAGCTGGAATCTAAGTCCTGTTGTGGGAACTTAGCAGTGGGTGCTCTGCTCCTGAGACCATATAGGTTGTGGGCAGGGGAAGGTAGGTCTGCAGGTAGGGAAAGCTACCCTATACTATCAGAGGGAACTATTGGGAGCTCAGGAGACAAGCTGATGGACGTCCGTTACAAGAATGACATGCTGATTTTACATATTATTATACTAGGAGACAAACTACAGACCACTGGTCACTCTGGTCCTCTCATTTTGTACATATGGTTTCATTGGAACACAACCATATTCATTTGGTTTGCATATTGGCTGTGACTGCTTTTGTTCTAGAATGGCAGCGTTGAAGAGTTGCAGGAGAGATTGTTTAGTTCTCAAAGCTTACAATATTTACCATGCAGCCCTTTACAGAAAAAGGTTGTTGATCTCTTGCTTAGACCCTTGCTGCTCAAGAAGAAGTCCACAAGCCAAGAGTCTCAGCATTACCTGGGAGCTTGTCAGGCCTCCACCTGGAATCTTGAATCAGAACTTGCTTTTAAATAAAAGCCCCAGCTGATTCAGAGGCACATTAAAGTTTGAGAAGCACTGAATTAGACTTGTCAATGGATACAAGCAATACTATTGAAATGTCCATTTCACAAAGTTCCTTTTAGCCCATGGGACATGATGCAATATCCCAAGCACTATGCCTGTGCCACTATCCCTGGATTTGATGCAGTGATTTTTTTTTTTTTTTCTGTGTCAAGCCTAAGTGTCATTGCCATCAACCAAAATCCTTGCCAAACATCTACAAGGACAAAGGGATATTTGGCTATAGTTTGCTGGGTGCTTACTCATTCATTCACTTTACAACAAATATTTATTGAAGATGTATTCTGTGCCAGGCATTAGACTATTATGAACTGCTAGCACAGTCTCAGTGCTCACACTATTGTGTTTTTACATATCATTTTATTTAATTCTTCCTAAAACCTATTAGGTAGCTATTGTAATCTCCATGAGGAAACTGAGGCACAAAGAGGTTAAAGGACTTGCTCAATCATATGGTGGTGAGTGGCAGACCTGAAACTTGAACTTATGTCTTTCAGACACCACAGTTTATGCTTTATTCTATGCAGACTGCTAGATGTAATTCTAGGAGATTGTAAATCTAAATTTACATCCAGCCAGAGAGCCAGTGTTTTACAGATAAGAAGAAAAGTATTCTTAATTCCCACTTTCTAGATATAGTACTATATACTATATACTATAGATAGTACTACAAGCTTGCAGTGGGCTGAGAACTACAAGCTTGCAGTGGGCTCAGCTCTTCTCATGAGACCTTGTCTTCAGAAGCAACAAGCCTGCCACCTTTATCCATGAGTGAAACATATGATTCCTGCTCAATTATGCCTTCCAGGTATTTGGAAGGAGAGATGCACTTGAGGCCCTGGGTGGGACAAGAAATGCACTATTTTAGGGAGAAAAGGGGTAAGGTTTAGTGGTCCTTCCTCCAAGTGAGTCTCAGGATGAATCCCATTCACTGGAGTCCCCTTACCTTTCTAACTCTCCTTCCCACCTATTCTATACATCCCCTCAACTGACCCAGCCCTCCTTCCTTGCCCTTTTCCTCAGTCATTCCATTGTGCCTTCTTGAACATCCATTCTGAGACCTATAAATATACCTTTCATACATAGCAAAGCACTCAAATTGGGAAGGAGAGAAGTGGCAGAGGGAGAGAGGTTGGGATGGAGGCACCAGGGCACAAGTGAGTGACAGATAGAGAAGTTGCGCTGGACCCAGGTAGTGAGAAAGAAGGGAGAGGTTGAGAAAATGGTTAGGGGAAGAAGGAGGGATGTGTAGGACAGACATGGAGTAGGATGCTCTCTGGAGGAGCAGGAGGAAGATGGCAAAGAGAAGCCAACGGAAGTAGGCCCCAAACAATGGCAGCACCATTATCCCCATGTCAATAAGAGCAACTTCATGAGGTAAGTACTATTACTAACTACATTCGATCATTAAGGCAACTAAGAAATAGAAGGGTTGGGTAAATTGTTCCAAGCCTCTTGGCTGCAAATGGTAGAGTCAAGATGAAGACAGAAGCAGGCAGGTTTCAAAATCTATGCTTTTCAATCTTCACATCCAATGCAATTTCTATCAAAATACCAACATCACACAGACTTAGAAAAAAATAGGTCTAAAATTCACATGGAATCAAAAAAGAGCCTGAAGAACCTAAGCAAAAAGAACAAAACTGGAGGCATCACATTATCTGACTTCAAATTATACTGTAAGGCTATAGTAACCAAAATAGCATAGTACTGGCATAAAAGTAGACACATTTAAAAAGAAAAAGAAAGAAAAAAGGCTAGCTAAATAAAGAAATAACAAAATTGAGGGAAAAGGGAAAAAAGTGGATGCACAGATCAGTGGAACATTGAGATGAAAACAAAATAAAACAAAATCTTAACCTAAAACCAATTGATCTTTGACAAAGCAGACAAAAGCATACATCAAGGAAAGAATACCCTATTCGATAAATGATGTTGGAAAAATTGTATAGCCATATGCAGAAAAATGAAACTGGCTTCCTATCTCTTACGTATACAAAAATTAAGTCAAGGTGGATTAAAGACTGAAATTTAAGACCTGAAACCATAAAAATTCTAGAAGAAAACCTGGTAATAACTCTTCTGGACTTTAATCTAGGCAAAGAATTTATGACTAAGACCTCAAAAACTAATACAGTAAAAACAAAAATAAGCCAGGCTCAATGGCTTATGTGTGTAATCCTAGCACTTTGGGAGACCAAGGCTGGTGGATTGCCTGAGCAACAGCAAGACCCCATCTCTAAAAAAATAGCTGGGCAGGCTCGGTGCCCGTAGCTCAGTGGTTAGGGCACTGGCCACATGCATGGGGGCTGGTGGGTTCTAATCCAACCAGGGCCTGCTAAACAAACAAACAAACAAACAAAAAATAGCTTGGCATTGTGGCAGACACCTGTAGTCTCAGCTACTAGGGAGGGTGGGGCAAGAGAATCGCTTGAGCCCAAGAGTTTGAGGCTGCTGTGATCTGTGATGCCACAGTACTCTGTCTCAAAAAAAAAAAAAAAAAAAAGAGCTGGGTGACTGTAGTCCCAGTTACTTGGGAAGCTGAGATGAGAGGATCACTTGAGCATAAGAGTTTGAGGTTGCTGTAAGCTATGATGCCAGGGCACTCTACTACGGGCCACAAAGTGAGACTTTGTCTCAAAAACAAACAGACAAACAAAAAAAAAAAAAACAAAAAAAACAAATGGGATTTAATTAAACTAAAAAGCTTCTTCACAGCCAAAGAAATAGTCAAAAGAATAGACAATTTACAGAATGGGAGAAAATATTCATGAACTTCATGTCCAGCAAAGACTAATACCCAGAATCTATGAGGAACTCAACTCAACAAGAAAAAAAAAAAAACATTAAAAAGTGGGGGAACAGGCTTGGCGCCTATAGCTCAGTGACTAGGGTGCTTGCCACATACACCGGGGCTAGTGGGTTCGAACTTGGTCCAGGCCTGCCAAATGACGATGACACTATAAAAAAAAAAAAAATAGCTGGGCATTGTGGCGGGCACCTGTAGTCCCAGCTACTTAGGAGACTGAGGCAAGAGAATCACTTAAGCCCAAGAGTTTGAGGCTGCTGTGAGCTGTGATGCCATTGCACTCTACCCAGGGCAATAGAGTAAGACTCTGTCTCAAAAAATAAAACAAAAACACACAATTTTACTAAACAAAGCAATATATATATATACACACACACACACACACACACACACACATATATCCAGATGGCCAACAAACATATAAAAAATGCTCAAACATCACTAATAATCAGAGAAATGAAAATTAAAACCATAGTGAGATACTTCTTACTCCAATTAGAATGGCCATTATTAAAAAGTCAAAATCAATAGATATTTGGTGCAGATGTGGTGTAAAGAGAACATATACACTATTGGTGAGAATGTAAATTAGAACAAGCTCTGTGGAGATCAGTATGAAGATTTCTCAAAGAATCAAAAGTAGATCTACCCAGGTGGCGCCTGTGGCTCAAAGGAGTAGGGCACTGGCCCCATATGCCAGATGTGGAGGGTTCAAACCCAGCCCTGGCCAAAAACTGCAAAAAAAAAAAAGTAGATCTACCCTACCATATATTCCTGCAATCCCACTACTGGGTATCTAACCCAGAGGAAAAGAAATCATTTTATCAAAAAGATACCTGCACTTGTGTGTTTATCACAGCACAATTCACAATTGCATAGATATGGAATCAACCTAAGTATCCTTCAATTGATGAATAAAGAAAATATACACACACATACACATACACACCATGGAGTAATATTCAGCAATAAGAAAGAATGAAATAATGTTTTTTGCAGCAACTTGGTTGGAACTGGAGGTTATCATCCTAAATGAAGCAATGCAGTAACAGAAAATAAACATATCACATGTTCTCATTTATAAGTGGGACCTAAACTATGGCTTAGCAGCGCACACAAAGTAGTATAATAGACACTGGAGACTCAAAAGGGGTGAGAGAGGGTAAGGGATGAAAGAAAAATCCGTACTTTTATCTACCAGTCTATGTTCTTACCTACCACTTGGTGCTGTTTCATCAAGGCAACAACAGAACATGTTTCTCTTTAGATAATCTCTGGTCCTGGACTAAACTGTTTGTGTTCATCTTAAGCAATGCATTTGTATTTTATTAATAAGCAGAAGTTAATTAATAGTTACCTCAGTTTATCTATATACCCTAAATCAAAGCATCTAATGTAACTAAACAGTTTTTTTTTTTTAAGAAAAACTGTCAGAATTAATATATAAATTTAATAAATTATGGGATTCCTCCCCTAACTGATTTTTGGTTTGAACTGGGAAGAATGTATCTTGACTTTGTCATACCTTTATGTGTCCTGATTTCAGCACCTTCAAATAGTTTTCAATGTAAGGGTAATATAAGGTTTCCTGGGAGGTAGTGAGAATTAATCAGTTAAAATGTAAGATGAACTTTCAACAATTTGGCCCATTCAGTAGACAGTCAATAAGCCATTCTGATGTGTTGGGAGTGGGGAGGAAAAAGAAGAACAAGGGCATCAACTGTGAACTGTTCAAAGTCAGACCTGCAATTAGAAAAGCTGCAGGATATACTTGAGACTGATCGAAATCCCTGTTCTATGGTTCTGACCTCTCCCCAGATATGCCACACAATGTATTCAAGCTCCTGCTAAATAATTCCTCTCTGATGTCTCTGAGACAATTCAAATTCTATGTACTCCACGTTGAACTTTTTGTGTCCCTTCCTCACTGCCCACATGACCGAAATCTTCTTTCCCAATCTTCTCTAGCTAGTAAATGGAACCAAATTAACCCATTTCCACAAGCCAAAAACCCCACCTCCACTTCACATACAATCTGAGTGATCTTTCTAAAACACAAACCTGTTTATATTACCACTGCCATAGCTTATTCAAGGCTTCTATGTCTCTCTTTGGTCTCTTTTTTTTTTTTTTTTTTTTGAAACAATCTCACTCTGTCACCCTGGGTAGCGTGCTGTGACATCACAGCTCACAGAAAACACAAGCTCTTGAACTCAAGAGATCTTGCCTCAGCCTCCCGAGTAGCTGGGACTACAGGTGCCCACCACAATGCCAAGCTAGTTTTTCTATTTTTAGTAGAGATAGGGTCTCACCCTTGCTCAGGTTGGTCTTGAACTCCTAACTCAAGAGACCCACCAGCCTCAGGCTCCCAGAATGCAAGGATTAGAGGCATAAGCCACAACATCTGGCCTGGTTTCATCTTTTATCTCTCCTGGGCTTGTCTTCTATGCTCATGAATACCAAGGAGCTTGTGGTTCTTTGAGCGCACCCCGTGGTTTATGCCTCTATGCCTACGCTATTCCTCTGCCAGGAAGAGATCCCTCTTCCACCTCTCTGTGCCCACTATCTTCTTATCCTTCAAAAGTCCAGGTATTTTCTCTTTGTAAACTTTAAAGCATCTTGCCACATTTGGTCTTCCCTACTAGTCTGTGAGCTCCTGAGGGCAGGAAGCATATGTTCATCTGTGCCACATGCCCTCCATGTTTCCACTCTGCTCAGCACAACACCCACCAGTCATACTGAAGTCACTCAGGGGAAATGTCTGGACCAAACTGATGTCCATTGTGCTCCTATGACACTTAGAGCAGTTATTATATTTTATTAGAATTAGTGAGGCTGAGGTGGGTGGATTGCTTGAGCTCAGGAGTTCAAGACCAGCCTGAGCAAGAGCGAGACCCCATTTCTACTAAAAATAGAAAAATTAGCTAGGCTTTGTGGCAGGTGCCTTCAGTCCCAGCTACTTGGTAGGCTGAGTCAAGAGGATTGATTGAGCCCAAGAGTTTGAGGTTGCTGTCTGTGAGCTGTGATGCCACAGCACTCTACCCAGGGCAACAGAGTGAGACTCTGTCTAAAAAAAAAAAAAAAAAAAAAAAAAAATTATTAGTCAAAATGCCTGGTACTCTTCCAAGGAGGTGAGCACCAGAAAGAAAGTCTGAGTCTTATTCACGCTAAAATCCCCATGTTTGGAACCCCCATGTTTGGTGCTTAACGAGTAATGAGTATTTGTTGGATGAATGATCAGAGCAGGAGCAGTTGAAATCAAATTACTCTTTTCATGACTCTCCAACCATTGGCCATACCATCCTAAGGGCAGTTTGGTCTTTGTTGATCTACTTAAGTAAAAAAATACATAACTGAAAATGGTGTAAAAATGGCAAATTGGTAATGTCAGCATCACTAAATGAAAAGTTTCAAAGCTATATTATTTCTTATAAATGTAACATTACAAACATGCATCGATTTACCTTCGCTGGGGATACCAACACACAGTTAGACAGTATTAATCTTATGCCTAAAGCAGTACTGTTTAGGAAAAGTAAAACAGACAACAAAAATATTTCAAATTCCAGCAACTGGAATCAGAGCACCCCCAACTAAGTCCAGAGGAGTTTGAGAGAAAAGGAGAAAAGGAGAGGAGAAAAGGAGAGGCGGGGTGTGCGTGAAACAGAGGTGGACAGAGGTGATGTAAATCTAAGTAGAAGGAAGTCTGGCAACTGGGAGAGAAAGGAAGAAGTAGTTTGATGTTGGAAAGTGCCTGGCACATAAGATGAGAATCTGGCAAGGGAGAGACAGTTGATTAATCATTACAACAGATTCTGCCTGCCATTGTCTGGGCTTTGGAAGTAAGTTGATGGGGCTTGAATTTAATAAACATTAAAATTCTAAGAACACTTAAGAACTGCCAAGGGAGGCTGTGGAGCAATGAGTAGATTTCTAAAGCTAGACTAGACATCCATCTATTATAGATGGTTTGAGACTGCCGCAACCATCCTGCTGTCACAGAGAAAACTTAATGATCCTTCAGGTCTTTATTCCAAACTTCTGAAAGGCAGAGAGGGGTTAAATAGTGCTAATGTTCATTCTGCTATCTCATCAGATTCCCTGTTGTTAATCCAGGTACAACTGATAAGCGTTTTCTCTAAACAAAAGAAGAAATTAAATTGTTTGCCTTTTCATTAACAAATTGCCGTCCAATTTTTTAAATTTATTTTTCATATCAGATGGTTAATGAATTTCAGTTTATGTGCAGTTATCATCCAACATTTACATACCTCCTATACACATTGACAGTAAAATTCCACGTGGTAAGTTTTTGGAATTTGCAATAATTTGAATGGAGTTAAGTTAAATTTTGCTTGGCAAACTCCTCCTATCAGATTCAAATTCATGTTTTAAACAAAAATTGGGAGTATATTGGATGGCAAGTTTCTATGAAGACTTTGAAAATTTTCTTGTGATAGGAAACTACTTTTTTTGTTTGTTTGTTTTTTGAGACAGAGTCTCGCTCTATTGCTTTAGTTAGTGCTATGGTATCACAGCTCACAGCAATCTCAAACTCTTGGGCTCAAGAGATCTTCTTGTCTCAACCTCCTGAGGAGCTGGGACTACAGGCACCTGCCACAACACTTGGCTAGGTTTTTTGTTTTTGTCTTTGCTTTTTTCTTTTTTTAGTACTGACTAGTTCTCACTCTTGCTCAGGCTGAACTTGAACTCATGAGTTCAAGCAATCCACCTGCCTCAGCCTCACAGAGTGCTAGGATTATAGGAGTGAGCCACCATGCCTGGCCTGTGGTAGAAAACTAAAGTGATGACTACCTTCTGCAAGGCATGTTTATCTCCCCACTAGACTGTAAACAGCAGAGCCTTGGCTTATTTCCTGGATATTCCCACCATTCAGCCAGGACCTGGCACATAAAAGGTACCCAGTGAGTTTACTGATAAAATTAATCAATCAGTGGAAACTTGCTGGGATTTGGGAGCCTTGTCTTAGGACATAATGAGAACTACCTTATTTTAGGGTGAGTTTTATTTAGATTTGTACCCAGGTATGCAAATTTTTGAGAAATGTATTGTCTACAACAAGTCACTCAACCTCTTAAAAGCAGTGCTTTTTAACCTTTTTTATCACATGGCACACTTGAACCTATAGTTAAACTTTTACAGCACACTTAAATTATGTTAGAAAAAAGAGTGAAAAAAAAAAAAAAAAGGAATACCCTTACTGTGCTTTGTACTTCTTTCAGAAGTAATTAATTTCCTCTTGGGGGTAGGGCACAATTACAATTATAAGAGGAACTTTACCTAACAAATGCAACCAGTGTAACCTAATTCTTTGTACCCTCAATGAATCCCAAACAATAAAATCAAATCAATAGTTTATAAAAAAACTTAATGATCTTTAAAATTTTTCACAGCACATCTAGGATCCACTCATCAGGGTGCTGCAGCACACAGATTGAAAAATCACTGCCTTAGGGGCTCAGTTTTCTCATTTGTAAAGTGAAGCTAGCAATCATGTACTGTATAGAGTTATTGTGAGGATTCAGTGAGATAATGTACTTTCCAGCCAGATACCAAGTTTTACTATGAGACAGAATTCTCAACCTCAACACCACTGACATTTTTAGCTGGGTAATCTTTTGTTGTCGGAAAGTCCTGTGCACGGTTTTTGTTGAACACCATCTCTGGCCTCTACTCACTAGATGCCAGTAGCTACTTCTAACTCAGGACAACGAAAAATGTCACCAGATATTGCCAAATGTCCCCAGAGTGGTGTAATTGATCCTAGTTGAGAACGACAGCCATCAAGTTATGATAATTAATGTGTTATTTGTGCAAGGAATAACAGAGGAGAGAGTAAAAACAGACCCTGCATACATATAGGTATGTGATATATGATAGACGTGTAATTACTAATTAGTGAAGAAGTGATAGGCTCTTTACTAAATGATCCTGGAGCAGCTGATTGAAAAAAATACAATCCTATCTCACATCATTCACAAAAGCATTTAGAAGGCAGTATGGGAGAATATCTTCATTGTTTAAGAACGATTTCTTTTTTTTTTTTTCCTCAAAAAGTGACATTTATTCAAAGAAAAAAAATGACAAGATGTCCATCCCTTGGCTCTCTTCCCTCCCCCTTCCTGCTGCTCCTCAGCTCCCCAAGATTGAACCCTGGCTGGAGCTAGGTAGCAGGACAGCCCCTCTCAGATGAGGTCTGCAATGTTGCGGGGCATCTCCTCGAGGGAGGTGTTGTAGAAGGTCTCGATGTCTCTAAGAGTCCTCTTGTCTTCTGTCACCATGTTGATAGCCACACCCTTATTGCCAAACTGTCCATCACAACCGATTCTGTGGATATAGTTTTCTCTGTTGGTAGGAAGATCATAGTTGATGACTAAAGAAACCTGCTGCACATCTATGCCTCTGGCCGGCAGGTCGGTGGTAATCAATACTCGGCTAGAGCCAGAACAGAACTCCCTCCTGATCACATCTCGTTCCTTTTGGTCCATATCTCCATGCATGGCAGACACAGTGAAATCTTGGGCATGCTTCTTCTCAGTGAGCCAATCAACCTTCTTCCGGGTGTTGATGAAGATGACTGCCTGGGTGATGGTCAGGGTTTCATACAAGTCACACAGTGTGTCCAGCTTCCACTCCTCTCATTCCAACATTGATGTAGAATTGGCGGACACGCTCTAGGGTCAACTCTTCCTTCTTGACAAGAATTCGAATAGGGTCCCTCATGAACTTCTTGGTCACCTCAAGCACGTCAGAAGGCATTATAGCTGACAGTAAAACCACCTGGGTGTTGCTGTTGAGCTTTTGGAATATGTCATAGATCTGGTCCTTAAATCCACAGCTTAACATTTCATCAGCTTCATCCAGTACAAACATCTTGATGTATTTGGGAGACAGGTATCTCCGGTTAAGCATATCAAACACTCGGCCAAGGGTACCCACAACAACATGGGAGCTTCCATTTGCAGTTTTTGCATTTCAGCACTAACGCTGGTGCCCCCAGTGCAGACATGACAGGAGGCGCCCAGGTAATCTTCTCATGCCATGACCACCTTCTGTATCTGCTGAGCCAATTCTTGAATGGGTGCTAAGACCAAGGCCTGAGTGGCCTTTAGATCCAATTCAATCCGCTGCAAAATCGAAATAGCAAATGTGGCTGTTTTCCCACGCGCAGATTGGGCTTGAGCGATCACATCATAACCCTTGATAGAAGGAAGAATGGCTCGCTGCTGAACGGCAGTGGGCTTCTCAAAACCATGGGCGTAGATACCACGGAGGAGGGACCCTGAGAGGTTCATGTCGTCAAAGCTGTCAACAATCTCATTCCAGTTACTCTCGATGATGCCTTCGGGCTCCATCCCATCAGGTCCATTGTCTCTAGATCTCAGGCCGCTCACCCGCGAAGCAAAGTGGACCTGCCCAACAGCAGTTCGCCAATTGCCCGGCTTGTGCCGCAAAATGGACCCGCCCGCCCGGCGCCCGGGGGGCTCCTGGTGCCTCCCGCGGCTGCTCTTCGGGGTTAGGCTCAGTCCGGGGATCTTGGCTGGCAGACAGAAGCCTTAGAAACTAGGGCGGAGTGCAGGCCTATCTACAGCTTGGAGTGCCCGCCCCCGCCCCGGCCCCGCCCCCGCCCGCCGGCGCTCAGCGACTCCGCGGGACGCTAGTCCGGAGGCACTTAGGCCCTAGGCCTGAGAAGGGTTTCTTAAACAGGACGTAAGAGGCACAGAATGTGAAGGAAAGGTTTATACATTTAGATTAAAAATTACACAAATCAATGGAATCAAATAAAAAGTGAAAAGCTAAATGGCAAATTAGAAGAAATGATTTGTGACCAAAATATTCGACAAAAAAAAATTAAGAATATAATGAAGTACCAATTAACACCTAAATACAAACTTTATTGGTTTCCTACACCTGTTGTAACAAATTACCCAAATTGGGTGGCTTAAAACAACAGAAATTTATTCTACCATAGTTCGAGAAGCTAGAGGTCCAAAATCAAGATGTCAGCAAAGCTAGTGTCTTCTGGAAGCTCCACAAGAGAACTGTTCTGTGCTTTTCTTTCAGCTTCTGGTGGTTGCCACCAATCTTTGGTGTTGGTTGGCTTGTAGCTCCATCTCTTCAGTCTCTGCCTCTGTCTTCACATGGCCTTCTTCCTTAAGTATCTGTCTATGCCTTCAGATTGGCTTCTTAGAAGGACACTGTCATGTCCTGATCTCCTATAACCCCATCTTAACTTGATTCCATCTACAAAGACCCTATTTCCAAATAAGGTCGCATTCTGAGGTCCCTGTGGACATAGATTTTTGAGAGACACTATTCAACCCTGTAGAATTTGCCTTTGGCCCCCCAAATTCACATATGTCTCATGTGCAAAGTACATTTGTCCCATCCCAACATCTCCCAAAATCTTAATTCATTCCAGTGTCAACTCTAAATCCTGAATCTCATTAAATATCAACTCAGAGCAAGGCATGGTGGTTCACTCCTGTAATCCCAGCACTTTGGGAAGCGAAGTGGGATCACTTGAAGTCAAAAGTTTGAGACCAGCCTGGGCAACATAAGGAGACCCTGTCTCTCCAAAAAATTGAGAAATTAGCTAGACATGGTTCTACGTGCCGATCATTGCAGCTACTAGGGAGACTCAAGAGACTCAGGTAGGAGGATCTCTCTTTTTTTTTTTTTTTTTTTGGAGACAGAGTCTCAAGCTGTCACCCTGGGTACAGTGCTGTGGCCTCACAGCCCACAGCAACCTCAGACTCTTGGGCTTAAGAGATTCTCTTGCCTCAGCCTCCCAAGTAGCTGAAACTACAGGTGCCCACAACAACGCCCAGCTATTTTTTTTGTTGTTGCTGTTGTTGTACTTGTCATTGTTGTTTAGCTGGCCCAGGCTGGATTTGAATCCACCAGCTCGGTTGTATGTGGCTGGCGCCCTCGCTGCTGAGCTATAGGTGCCGAGCCAAGAGGATCTCTTGATTCCAAGAGGTTGATATTATAGTGAGTTATGATCACACCCCTGTACTTCAACCTAGATAACAGAATGAGGCCTTGTCTCTAAATATACATTTCTAAATATAAATTTTTAAAGTCCCAGATCTCATAATCAAAATAATATAAATCAGATATAGATGAAACTGTGTGTATGTTGTGCTTCATCCTGGAGCAAAATTCATCTCCACTTGTGGATCTGTGAAATTAGAAAACAAGTTGCCTGTTTCTAATACAATAGTTGGTGAGACAGCCATAAGATACTCAGATTCTATGAGATTCCTCTACTAGGTATATATCCAGAAGACCAAAAATCACATTATAACAAAGAATGTTTATTGCAGCCCAATTCATAATTGCTAAGTCATGGAAGAAGCGTAAGTGCCCATCAACCCACAAATGGATTAACAATTGTGGTATATGTACACCATGGAATATTATGCAGCCTTAAAGAAAGATGGAGACTTTAACTCTTTCATGTTTACATGGATGGAGCTGGAACATACTCTTCTTAGTAAAGTATCTCAAGAATGGAAGAAAAAGTATCCAATGTACTCAGCCCTACTATGAAACCAATTTCATAAGAAAGCTATAACCCATTTATAGCCCAAGAAGAAGGGGAAAGGGGAGAGGGAAGGGAGGAGGATAGATGAAGAAGGGGAAAGGGGAGAGGGAGAAGAGGGAAGGGATGAGGATAGATGAAGGGGGGGGTAATTGGTGGGACCACACCTATGGTGCATCTTACAAGGTACATGTGAAATTTACTGGGTGTAGAATGTAAATGTCTTAACACAATAACTAAGAAAATTCCGTGAAGGCTATGTTAACCAGTTTGATGAAAATTTTTCAAATTGTATATAAAACTAGCACATTGTACCCCATGATTGCATTAATGTACACAGCTATGATTAATAAAAAAAAAAAAAAAAGAAAAAGAGAGAGAAAGAGAGACAGAGTGCTGTAGGGTCACGGCTCACAGCAACCTCCAACTCCTGGGCTTAGGTGATTCTCTTGTCTCAGCCTCCTGAGTAGGTGGGACCACAGGCGCCTGCCACAACACCCAGCTATTTTTTTTTGTTGCAGTGTGGCCAGGGAAGGGTTCAAACCCGCCACCCTCGGTATATAGGGCCGGCGCCCTACCCACTGAGCCACAGGCGCTGCCCAAGATATTCAGATTCTAAAAGAGAGAAAATGGAAGGAATAAAGGGTTCACTGGTCTCAAGCAAGTTTGAAACCTAGCAGGACAAATTCCTTTAGGTTTTTACTTCTGTGCCCACTCCTCTGTCCCCTGCCCCTACTTCTGAAGTTTTATCCTCAGAATCATTTATTTTTCTTGAAGCATAGTATGTATTTTTAGCCAAGTTAATTCTATTGGCTCATTTCTTGACTGTACAACTCCTGACTTTTAACAGCCTTCTTTCATTTTGTTCTGTCTTTGCCCCCTTCAGCACAAGATGTCAATGTTTCTGCTGATATAACATTCTTAGAAATCTCATTGGTCTTCCATGTATGTCAAGGAAGCCCACACTGTTACAGAAAAGGATTCTCCACAGATCCTTCCTGGATAACCTGGAAAATCGCATCTCTTTCCTGGCTTCTGCTGAGATGGTTGATTGAGTCCATAAGTCACCTATCTAATCTTTTCAGCAAAAGCCTGTCCAGCTATATCCTTGACTCTGTTTCCAGAATACACAATCGTGATAGGCTGCAAATTTTACAAATCATCAAATGCTGGTCCCTTTTTGCTTAACAGTTCTTTCCTCAATTTCTCTCTTTTTTTTCTCCCACATTTTAATTTAAGGAGAAACCAGGCCTTACTTTTCACTTTTCTTTAGGAAATCTCCCAAGATAAGTAACCAAGTTAATTGTTTACACTTTCTACTTTCTGCCTAACAGTAAAACACAATTTAGCCAAGTTCTTTACCACTTCATAAAAAAAATCACCTTTCATCCAGTGTTCAATAATCTATTTCTTACTTCCTCTGAAGCTTCCACCAGAAGCAACATACCTCCATATTTCTGACAATAGTCTTTTCACGGCAATCCAGGAACTTTCTATCATGTGCCCCAAAATTCTTCCAGCCTCTACCCATTACCCAATTCTAAATCCACTTCCACAATTTTAGGTGTTTGTTGGCAGCTATACCTCTTCCTGATATCAAATTCTACGTCAGTCAGGGTTCTCCAGAAGACAGAATCAATAGGGGATATGAATTGATCACAGATAGATAGATCACAGATAGGTAGTTATATTGTACTGAGTCAATTTCTTCTCTGGGGAGGCCTCAAATTTTGATCTAGGTTGGGCATGGTGTCTCACACCTATAATCCTAGTGAATCAGAAGGATCACTTGAAGCCAAGAGGTCAAGGCCAGCCTGGGCAATAGCAAGACACTGTCTCTACAAAAATTAGCCACAGATGGTGGTCCATGCCTATAATTCCAGCTACTTAGGAGGGTAAGGTGGGAAGATCACTTGACTCTAGATCTCTGTTGGTCAATCTTTCTTTCCTTCCTTTTTTCCTTCCTTCCCTCCTTCCTTCCTTCTTTTCTTCCCTCCCTCCGTCCTTTCTCTCTCTCTCTCTTTCTTTTTCCTTTTCACTAGACAGAGTTTCACTCCATAGAATGTAACTATATGATCATAGCTCTGTACGTCCTAAACTCCTGGGCTTAAGTGATCCTCCTACCTCAGCCTCCCAAGTAACTGGGACTGCAGGCATGTGCTACCACACCTGGCTAATTTTTCTATTTTCAGTAGAGACAGGGTCTCACTGTTATTCAGGCTGATCTCAAACACCTGAGCTCAAGTGATTCTGCCTCAGCCTCCCAGAGTGCTAGGATTATAAGCCTGAGCCACCATGCTCAGCTGAGCTGAGGGGTTGAGGTTACAGTAGCAGGTTGCAGATGCCTGTAGTCTCAGCTACTCCAGAGGCTGAGGCAAGAGGATTGCTTGAGCCCAAGAGTTTGAGGTTGCTGTTAGCTATGAAGATGCTATGGCACTCTGTGCAGGGTGGCAGAGTGAGACTCTGTCTCAAAAGAAAAAGAAAGAAAAAAAGATTAAAAAGAAATTTTTTTGAGTGGAGCCTATGCCTCAGAGGAGTAGGGCGCCAGCCCCGTATGCCAGAGGTGGCAGGTTCAAACCCAACCCCGGCCAAAAACTGCAAAAAAATGTTTTTTATCTTAAGGCTTTTCAATTGATTGGAGTAAGGACTGCATACATTATCAAGGGTAGTAATACAGTAGTTCTTTCTTATCCAAGGTTTCACTCTCTATGGTTACCTGTAATCAAACTCAGTCTGAAAATATTAAATGGAAAATTTTGGAAAGAAATAATTCCTGAGTTTTAAATTACCTTCCATTTTGGGTAATTGATGATTACCATGATGAAATCTCATGCTATTCCACTCTGTCATACCCAGGATGTGAACCATCCCTTTATCCAGCATATCCATGCTATTTATGCTGTATGTGATTCTAGCCATGGCTTTAGGCATCTATTGGGGTCCTTGGAATGTATCCCCAAGGATGAAGACAACAGTGTTCTTTACTTAAAGTCAGCTATTTTAGTCCATTTTCTGTTGTTATAATAGAATACCATACACTGGCTAATTCATAAAGAAAAGAAATTTTTTTTTGTCTCACAGTTCTGCAGGCTGAGGAGTCCAAGAACATGATGCAGCATCTGATGAGGGCTGGCTCACTGCATTTTAACATGGTAGAAGGCATTATACAGTGAGACATTAAGAGGGTGCTAGCTCAGAGCTCTTCTGATAACGCCACCAGTCCCCATCATGGGGCCTTCATCCTGATGACTTTATAACTTAATCCTAATAACTTCCCAAAGGCCCTACATCCTAATCCCATCAACATACGAACATGAGGAGTAAGTTTCCAAAATATGAAATTTGGACAACACATTCAAATCATAGAATTCTTTCCCTGGCTCCCAAAATTCATGTTCTTCTCACATGCAAAATATATTCATTCCATTCCAATAGTTCCTAGAGTCTTAACTCATTCCAGCATCAACTCAGAAGTCCAAAGTCAAGAATCTCATCTGAATCAGATATGAGTGAGGCTCAAGGCACAATTCCTGTCATGGCAAATTCTCTCCAGCTGAGAGCCTATGAATAATGGTGGGACAGGCATAGGATAGACATTTCCGTTCCAAAAGGAGGGAAAAAGCAAAAAAAAAAAAAAAAAAAAGGGGGTAACTTGCCCCAAGAAAGTCTAAAACCCAATAGGGAAAATAACATTAAATCATGAAGCTTGAGAATGATTATTAATCCACCTGCCATCTCCTTGACGCACTGGGGGGTTAGCCCCTGCAAAGCCATCCCTGTCCCTGGCTCTGCCCATGCAGTAGTTCTTATAGTTTGGAGTTTCATGTCTGAAGTTCTCCCAAGCTTTTGTTACAGGCTGGTAGCTCTATAGTTCTGGGATCTTGGGGGCTGCCCTCCCCCTGCAGCTCTACTAGGCATTGCCTAGTGGGAGCTCTTTATGACAGCTCTAGCTCTGATGTCACATTTCTGCTTGGCATTACTCTATTAGTAGCTGTCTGCAGTGGCTCTGCCTGGGCCCCCAGTATATACCCTTCAGTATATACCAATAACACTTGCTATGTTGTATCTTATATCTCTTGTAATTGCAGAAAGTCAAATGTGACTTGAATATTACAATTTTAATACAGTTTTTTTCTTTCTTAAAATGTGTACACTTTTTTTGGCACTCTATGTTTTTATGGGAGCAAGAAAAAAAATATGCATGGTACTAGAGTTCTTTTTACAACTGGTCATGTAGCCAGACTTAGTATTTATAACTTCCTTTTTCAATACCCATTCCATTCCTCCTTTCTTTCAGTTGACACACCAGCTGGTGTAGTTCTTCCACCTCATGAAGTGATACAGATGATACAGATGTTCATTCTTGAAGGGTCAATGTCAAGAATCAAGGGATGCAGTGATGGTCTTCCCTTCGGAAGATTGGATTGTGTATCTTTCCATTAACTTCTTTTTTTTTTTTATTATAGATAAAAATATGCACCATAGATGTGGCCCGACCCATCACCCTCCCTCCACCTAAACCTCCCCCCTCCCTTCCCCTTCCTTGGTCCTTTCCCCAAGGTCTTGTGGTATAGTTGGGTTATAACCTTCATGTGAAAGCTATAGTTTAGCTTCATAGTAGGGCTGAGTACATTGGATACTTTTTCTTCCATTCCTGGGATACTTTGCTAAGGAGAATATGTTCTAGCTCCATCCATGTAAACATGAAAGAGGTAAAGTCTCCATCTTACTTTAAGGCTGCATAATATCCCATGGTATACATGTACCACAATTTGCTAGTCCATACATGGGTCGATGGGCACTTGGGCTTCTTCCATGACTTAGCAATTATGAATTGGGCTGCAATAAACATTCTGGTACAGATGTCTTTGTTATATTGTGACTTTTGGTCTTCTGGGTATAAACATAGAAGAGGAATTATAGAATCGAATGGCAGGTCTATTTTTAGGTCTCTAAGTATTCTCCAAACATCCTTCCAGAAGGGACGTATTAGTGGGCATTCCCACCAGCAGTGTAGAAGTGTGCCCTTTCCTCCACATCCACGCCAACAT